>VAHF01000218.1:0-218876 GCA_008009225.1 Acer yangbiense | reverse complement strand
AAGTGCAACGCAAATAAAAAAAAAAAAAGGGTTTTAGTTTCTCAAGCATCAAATAATCCAACAATGAAAAATCTAAGATACAAATTCTCAAGTTCCAATCCATTTCATGCATTTTCTAAGCAAATTGACGAGGCACAAAATTTTCACAAAGATCAAGAATTGTTGTTAGACAACAGAGCATTTCAACCAATTATAAATTTTAAAGAAAATTCAAATTCAAATTCAAATTGGAAAGCAAAAGTAAGAATCTTTGACAAATAAGTACAACAAATCGTTTCCAGCTTAACCTCATTTCAAGAATTTAATAAAGAATCATAAAGTAAAATATTTTTTTTAATAATATAACAGTCATTTTCCCGTTTAGATGTCTGTATTTCTTAAAATGCAGACTTATGGATAAATTGAGAAATTCTTCAAACGTAAACCAAGTTATTCCGCCCGGCTACCAAATAACTTTGCAACAAAGTTTCAAGACTACCCAAGTTGTAAGGTTCATGATTTATATTGGCTTAATTCCATTGCAAAACACTCTATATTTGTATTAGTTGTTGCTTAGGATGTTCTTGGAAGAAAAAAAGCTTAAAAGGTAAAGAGCAACGTCTAGTGCAAATGTCGTCTTCAAGAGGTGAAAGCGTCAAAGGTATATCTTGACTTCTATCCTCTTGCAAGGCATTAGCGCACACACACACAATTCATACATGTGTGTCCCTGCATCGTGTTCAAACATTTGGTATAACACATTCATACACTTCTTAGTATGCACATGCATTGGTTTCTTATAGACAAACATTGTAAAATTGCATGCCTTGTGACTATCTCTTTGATATGGCATGCTTGTGTGAATTTGTGTTTATTTGTTTATGTATTTTGTATTTTGGACTTGAATATGTTCTTATTTGATTCCTTATTGAGTTCCGGTCGTTTTGGTTACTCATTCATAAGGTTTCGAGTCCAAATGACTTAGCTAGGCTACTTTGCGTTCTCATTCATTGAATTGACTTCATCATCGTTTTCCGAGATGATTTCTCAACCTTTTGCCAAAGTTTCTTAGTCGTCATCATGCGTGAGGGAGTCAAGGTTTGTAATCCGACAACTGATTCGAAATCGAAATTCGGATGCCCAAGATACGGCTGAAGAACGTGAGGGTGCGCGAGAGAGCAAGCGAGGCCAAGCCGTGTGGGAGCCGTGGGACCCACGGCCAGAGGACCTCTCTGGTCCCGTGTGGCCCATGCGCCCCCCACGGGCTTGGCTGAGGTGGCCTCTTTTGGTTGGCCAAAAATCCTCTCTCTCTCCTCCATTTAAACACCTCTCCTTCCCTCCAAACTAAGAACTTGAAGAACACTTTCAAAGAAATTTTCTGCAGAATTTTTCAACATTTTAGTTTTCGTATTTTGATCATATCTTTCTCATACGAACTCGAAATCGATTGATTCAAAAACCAAAATTGTTGGTCTTGATGAGAGCTATAAACTCCAAGCATTTCCAGAGGCAGCTGACTTCGTCATTTTTCCCAGTGGCTTGATTTTCAGTACGTGGTCAAGTTTGTATGTTCAACTTCTTTGTTTTTCATTTCATCTTTGATCATCTCTTTTATTCTTACTATTTGATTGATGAAATATGTTGAGAAGGAGGTTAGATCATATGCTAGGGGTGTTTGATCATTTGTTAATTGAGTTTTAGCTTTGTGATTTCTCTTGAACATATATTTGCTAAACTTTATTTTGTTTGAAATTGATTCTAGAAAAGGTATATATGATGTGCCTTATGTTATTTTCTAGGTTTAATTTCATGATCTAAGAACTAGGTTTTTAGTGTGATATATTTAATATTCATACCTTATTCTTATTGATTTACATGTCTTGATCTCTAGATACTCTTGTGATTGTTTGTTGAAAGCATATTCTAGATTGTTATTGAACATGTACATTTAGCTTGATTGATCATTGATCGCGCTGCAAATGTTCACATTTAGCGCTCTCATTTCCTATCTTTTGTATTTGTTTCTTGGGTAAAATAGGGATTTTAAGGGTTTAAATAAATGTTTCAGGGAAATAGAGGAATTCAGGGGCATTTTGGTAATTTTGGAGAAATAAGGGCTAAAATGTAATATTCTGGAGAAGATTGAAGATTCTGCAATGAGGGAAGAGTTGAGGAACTAGATCGTAATTTTCCGCGCAAAGCACAGCGTCAGCTACCACGTCACGCGTGAAACGGCGCCGTTTTGGGCCGCCTGGCGTCAGCATGACGCAGCGATGACGTCATCATCCCTAACCTCCAGCCGGTTCGACTCGTTTACCCGGTAGACCCGGGCTCGACCCGCTGACCCGGTTCAGACCCGATGTCAACCCGGTTGTTTCCAGCCCATTTTCGACGGTTTGTCCGGCCAAATTCCGCCCAGATCGACGGAAATACTCCCTCCGGTCACGATGGACCCATTTTGGGCCTCCCATGCACAAGTTCTTCTTCCCATCCAAGAAGCCAAACCTCCATGGCCACCAAGCTTCAAGGTCTCGGTTCAGCGGCTCTTTGCCCGCAATCCAGACGTCCCAAACCCGCCGGAAGACAGCGGTTTCATGCAGCGGGAAAGTGTTCGCCGTCCAGAACGTACAAGCTCATGGCCAACCTCCAAAAATGCCTGGCGACTTCGTGCAGCGTGCGAGAACCCGCGAGCTTGGCATTTTGAACCCGCCAACTTGACCGACCTTAGAGATATTTTGGCCAAATGCTCTCCAAAACCTTCCCTATATATATATTCTCCTTTCCTAACCCTCAAACACATCCCTAATATCCAAAATTATCACCTACTCACACAATTCACCTACAAATCACCTACTTACACAAATTAATCACACATCTAGCTTAGAATTACACCCAAACCAACCTTTCACTCTCAACACCTCTTGGCTCCAAGCTTTGGAAGAATAATGAGAAGCCTAGCTAGCTTGAAGACTTCTCAAGAGATTGGTTGTCTTCTTTGTCTCTTTTGCTTTACTTTAGCTTGTTGTTATTGTTGTTGTATTTTTACTACATGTTTATGTTGGGAATATTGGTGGGATTGTAATATTATTCATATTTTGGTTGATTAGTATATTTGCTTGAGCTTAATATATGCATGTTAATTGATTAACCAATTAATTGATATGTAATAGGATTAAATTATTTGAGACATCAATAGCATGCATGAATGATTATTTGTGTATGTGCCTAATCCTAGATTAGATTGGTTAATACCAATCTTGTAAGCTTATTACTATCAACTAAGTATAGGATTATTGCATGAACCCATTTCCTAGCATTTCCATGTACTTACCATCTCACAACTACACCCTCCATGACCATGCATGAGTGTAGTTGGTAATTAGTTTAGTTTAGTTAATTAGTATTAAATTAATTAATTGTATTTGGTTAGTTTGTTAGTTTAGTTAATTTAGTTAATTAATGTTAACTTAGTTGTAGTTTAATCATTGCCATCTTAGTTTAATCATAGTGTAATCATTAGTTTAATTTGTTGTGACAATTCCTTTTTACTTTTATTGCATGTTAATAGTGTAAATAATAATATATATATATAGTTTGACTATAACATAGACGTAGAACCAATTTACGTGTAACTCCTCTCCCTGTGGAACGAACCGTACTTGCTGCTACGCGATCTTAACGATCCGTGCACTTGCGGATAAACACGACTACGCCCCATTATTTACGATAGTTTATAGAACTATCCCGTGGCACATCAAGTTTATGGCGCCGCTGGGGACATTTTATTATACCCATTTCGGGCGTGTCAATCATCTAGCTTTATTTGATTGTGTTTGCATCATTTGCATCACTTAGATCATAGTCTTGCATTAGGTTAAAGTCTCTAGCAAAGTGAGTGAAGCTTTGTGGATAGAGCAAAGAAGTCTTGATTAGAGTCAGGAGGACTCGTATAATTAAGCAAGGAGACTTGTCTATGGTCGGGAGGATCCGGATAGGCAAGCAAGAAATCTTCCTAGAGACGTGAGCGTCTTGGATAGGAAGTTGCTTTCTAGAGGTGTAGGACACATCTCGGATAGGAAGTAGGCTTTGTGATTCACTAGCCCGAGGGTAGATTAGGAGTTGATAGCTTGAGTGGATATCATGAGTTGGTAGCTTGAGTGTGTAAGTCCTTTTTCACATAGTGGATTGCTTTGCCGGTGGTTGCGGTATCAACCCGTGGATGTTTCCTCTTTGAGGTTTTACCACGTAAAAATTATTGTGTCAATTTTGCTTTACTTTTCTTTATCTTCCATATCTTACATTGATTGCATATCTTGTAAATTGATTTACTCTTGCATTAGTTAAATCAATTCATTTGTTAAATCTAATCAAGTGTGCATTTTCTTTGTTATATTCCGCGTCATTTTTAATATTGGAAGAATTTGAGCCCCCCCCCCCCCCCCCCCCCCCCCCCTAGGTATATTTTGCACTACTACTTAAGGGAAATTTCACAAGTCATGCTCTTATTACTAATTATAGGGAAAAAAGAAATCAACTCACACAGGAAAGTTGCAATTAGCAGGTTAGTAAGCAAGCATGTTCCCATGAAGACACGGTTGCACAGGTAAAGGAGAGACAACAATTTACTACTTTTTCTGCCAAGAATACCGCTTCAGTTTCAATTGGTACTGCAACGGAAGAACACCCAGCACTCCTCGAGCTAGTGATGGTAATCATAATTCCACACTTCTGTACACAATATATGTGAGAAAGCTACTTGAAGCACCATTTATTAAATCCCACTGTAATATTTCCTGAATTCCTGCACTTGCTTCTATTGCTCACTCTACCCGCTTGTTCAGCGCTTATTGTAGTGCGATCCAAAATAATTGTCAAGGCCCCACGGTGGGTGCCAAACTGAAGAGCCCAAAAATCTCCAGTTGAATTTTTCGTAAGTCGGTGGGCATTGACAATGGTAGAGCGAAAAATAGTAGGTCATGCTCCATGAGATCCTGTAAAAAATAAGAAGGTAGAATGGAGCGAGAGGGGGCTGTCTCGTTAGAGACTCTTCGATGCTCAAGTTAGATAATTTATCAATAAATAAAATAATTTCAAATCAACAATTAAACTGAATAAAAGCCAAATCAAACCATAAATAAAACTGGTCGAGTCCTGGGTGGTGTCGTTCGGATAGCCTTATGTTCACTTGGGCTGAGCGTAGAGTTAGGTTTGCAATTGATAAACCATAGGGCCATTATAGAGCTTGTCAAGTGTTCGTCGAGGCATTGTTAAATCATCCGTAAGTGTAGTAAGAGCGTGGAGATTGTTTCATGTCCGAGCAGTAAATCGAGATTGGATTGTAGTTGGTGTTGTCTGTATCTGTATGTGTATGTGTATGTGTAGAGGTTGGGTGATGTGATCAAATGTGAATGAAAACATGCAAATTGAGTGGATTAACGTTGATATGGAGGTGGATCATGTAGTTGACAGCAAGTGCATGTGGAACGAATAGTCACCAAGAAACAAAGTATACAACATGATTTGTGGAGCTCAAAATGAAGCATTCAAAAGATAAAAATTTCTCCCCCATCTGTGGAGAAATGGGGTCTTATTTATAGGCCTCACAAGGAGGTTGTTCCGTTTTTTTTAGGAGAATCAAATCCCAGAGATCATGTCCTGATTTCGTGGGATTTGATAGTTCAAGAGTAAATGGAACTCAAGTTAGGTAGTTATCAAATGATAATAGCCAGCTGACTTTGTCAATTTCTTGAGCTGGATAACAGCTAGCTAACTTGGTCCTTCTCAAACTTGTCAAAGCTTATCACATAAGATTGGGCTGCCTTCCGTTGGGCCTCAATATTTTGGTTGTGCTATTTTTGACTACCATCAACCAATGTAGTAAAGAAAAGATAAATACATCAGTATCAAATTAACCTGATGTCTTAATATTCACGTGATTTAAAGATGTCGGTTCTTAAAAAAACTAACGTACTAAGTTAAAACAAATAAACATCATGTTTTATGAAAACCGATGTCTTTGTAATGTCAAAAATTTAAAACATCGGTTTTTTTAAAATGATGTCCTTAATTTATTATTTAAATCGGTTTTTAGGAAACTGATTTCTTACAACTGATGTCATTGAATAATTTTGTAGTAGTAATTGTCTATTTTTTTCTAATTTTTCAAAGCGGACTCCAGACCAACTGAAATCACATCGATTTTTATGAATTTTTATCTGAATTTTTTGTAAATGATAAATTTAATGAATTTTTTTGTAGATGATAAGCTTCAAGCCAATTCCCTATGCATGTTCATTTAGATTAAAAAGTCCTACTATATCATTGTCGTTTAATCAATTCATTGTCTAATTTTTTCTAATTCTTCTTGCGTTTAGATTCAAAAGTACTACTATATCATTGTCGTTTAATCGATTCATTTTCTAATTTTTTCTAATTCTTCTTGTGTTTAGATTCAAAAGTACTACTATATCATTGTCGCCCAGTACCCGCGGCTGGTTTGAGCGGCGGAAATGAAGCCACGGAATGAACCCACCGGAGGCACGTCCAAGGACAAATTGGGCATTCCTTGCCTAATTTGAAGGGAGAGATATATATACTTCCTTCTGCTGCTGAAAAGAGGGGTGACAAAAATAGGATAGTAATAGTTATTAGTAGTTCTTGGCTATTGCATCATAGAATAGATTATTGTCTTAGGAAGCTTATCACCTGTAATCTTAGTAGCTAAAGATACTAATTTTAGTAAAGTACTTATTTCAAACAGTCTCGTGAAAGTTACTAGTGATCAATTGGTTTGTATTTGCTATGGAGGAATGAGAGGTTTGGCCTTGGAATCGGTCAAGACTTCAAGGGTAGTATTTCTTCCTTTTCTTCATTCTTATGCTATACTTAATCATCATGTGTAACTAACCACTTATGTTGGGGAATTTATGAAAGTAATGATGTAATCCACTTATTACCACTTTTTCTCATATGAATCACTTGTGTTTGTATGCTTGAATTGATGAAATCCTGCCATATATTTCATAAACCTAGAAGCATGGAGTTGGTTATCTTAGAATGATAAAATACTAAATTCTTAATGTTTGAATTGAGTATGGTCATCTAATACTCCTTGATTAGAGTGTGTTTGTTCATACAATATCCTAAGAATTCACTCTATCAATCTTAGTTCCAAAACTTACATTCACTAATGATTAATATAAACTTTAGATGATATATTAAGTGAATTGTTGAGTGTGCCGATTGTATAAATGGAACAACACTAGTGATTCGATCATTATTGCATAAAAGTGGTTACTTGTGGTGCATCATTACTAAATTCATATATTCCCTAGCATCTTAGCTCTTTATTTGTAATCGTTTAATATCACATAAGTTTAATTTATTTAAGATTCACTAATTCTAGCACAGACCGATCATTTGATTTCCTTGTGGGATTGATACCCTTACTTTGTAAACTATACTAGTTTAACAACTTGTACGATTGCAAAGGGTGAAACACTCGCGCGTCCAGTAATATAACCGTGGTAATTTAGAATACATCATAGTGTAATTAGAGACCCGGTTAGGAAGCGTCAACTTTTGGCGCCGCTGCCGAGGATTCTCTTGTAGTGCGGTTAGCTAGGTTTGGGAGTTTCATTTTAGATAAATTTTAGAATTTCACTATTTTTTTAGTTGTACCCTAGTATAACGTTTATCTTTTTCACATTGATCTTCGTTACTTTTCTTAAAATTGTGTGCAGAGTCATTACAGTAAACTCGATGGAGGACGTACGCTGCATGAAGGAATTCTTATTGCCCACTGTGGGGGCACAACCTTCAGCCATAGCATTGAACCTATGAGCTGAAGAACTTGCACTATAACATCTTGCCATCCTACTATGGGAAACCTAATGAAGACGCGCTCCAGTTTATGAAAGAATATTACAATGCTATCACCACGATACCATTGGGCGGTTAACAGAGGATTTACTGAGGATGCGTTGCTTTTCATACTATTTGAAGGACAATGCCAAGAAATGGCTAATGGCTTTGCCAGCTGGTACACTAACCACATGGGCCGAGGTGGAGCAGAAATTCTTCTCCAAGTTCTTTCCGTCCTGGAAAACCAAAGAAATAAAGGGAAGAATTGCAAACTTCCAAGAGGAGGAAGGAGAAGCATTCCATGAATCATGGGAGAGGTTCAAGCTACTGTTAGCTCAGTGCCCACACCACGATTTCACACTTCAATCACAAGTGCAATCTTTTTATGATGGTCTTACTGGACTCACATAGGCGATTGTCGACAATGCTTGTAGTGGAGCGATGAGGGAATGTACCACTGATTATGTGTTCAACAAGTATGAAATGTTGGGACAGAATTCCCAACAAAGAAGCACAAAAGGAAGCTGTAGTGGGACTGCACAATTAGCAATGCAGATGAAGACTTTAAATAACAGTGTTAGGGCAATGATGGTAAATCAGCAGGGGCAACAGAATAGCCAGGGTAAGGTATGCCAAGCATGTGGCATGATTGGACATGGAGCAGATGTATGCACCGCCCAAAGAGAGGTTTATTCAGAGGCAGAAGCTCAAGCCATGTACTAATGGAATCAAGACAGGCAGAGAAACAGTAATAATGCCTATCAGCAACCAAGGTATGATCAAAATCAATCATGGGGTGGAAATAATCCTCGTACTCAGTATCAGGGCCAGCATGGTGCTGGGGGTTTAAGCCAGTGGAACAATCATAATCCTCCACAGTCTTATCAACAAGAGATGGACCAAAGAATGATGGGAATAAAGGCGTCACTGAAGAAGTTATCTATTCAGTTGGGACAAGTGATAGAGGCTAATGGGCAGCAAGATAGGGGAAAGCCCTAATACATAAGCAGGCCCATGCCATTACTAGTTCTAGAAGTGGGTATACCACCAAGGAACAAGATCCGGGGAGTTTTGAGTTGAGTATCACTATGGGAAACTCCTTAGCAGAAAAAGCTATGCTTGATCTAGGAGCCAGCATCAATATGATGCCATACTCTGTGTATGAGAGGCTAGGATTGAGTGAACTCAAGCCAACTTCCATTAGTTTGCGTCTTGCAAATCAGTCATCTAGGAATCCTAGAGGAGTAGTAGAGAATGTGATCCTCAAGGTGGATCGATTGCTCATTCCCACTGACTTTGTAGTGTTGGATGTAGAGGATAGAGATGAGAATGGAAATTCACAGCCTGTATTGTTAGGAAGGCCGTTTATGGCAACTTCACGAGCAGTTGTGGATGTTCATGGAGGGCAACTCACTTTAAGTGTCTTGGATGACGTAGTTGAACGCGCTCCAAATGTTTACATTTAGCGCTCCCTTTTCCTATCTTTTGTATTCGCTTCCGAGCATTTTTGTGTATTTAATAGGGTGTAAATAAGTGTTTCAGGTAATTAAGGAAGTTCAGGGGCAATTGTGTAATTGTGGAGAAATCAGGGGTAAAAGTGCAAGATTTGGGCTTATATTAAAGATTCTGTGAATAAGGGAAAGATCAGGGGACAAACTGTAAAATGCCGCGCAAAGCACAGCAGAGGGCCACTTCACCAGCGCAAACGGCATCGTTTTGCACCTGCTCACGTCACGCTGACGTCAGGATGACGTCATGTCATCATCAAGCTTCAGCCGGGTCACACGACCCGCGACAGACCCGACCTGACCTGGCTTCCACCCGACTTCTGACCCGACCGTTTTCGACCGATTTTTGACCAGATTTCTGGCGCCGTTCAGCCTAGATCGACGGTCACCATCCCTCCGGTCACAAATGACCTATTTCCAGCCTTCCATGCACAAGTTTGTCCTCTCCTCCAAGTCTCCAAAACTCCATGGAAATGCAACCTCGCAAGCTCACTTCCAGCGGGTTGTTTCACGCCCAAACTCGTCCAAAACCGCTGAAACTCCGTGATTTCATGCCGAGGGAAATAAGCCACCATCCAGAAGGTCCAAGCTCACGGGAAAAGCTCCAAAGCGCATGGCGACTTTCCGCCGGCGAGCTCAAACCCGCGAGGCAGGGGATCGAAGCCCACCGAAACAATGACCTTGGAGTTTTGCACGTCCAAACTTGCCCAAACCTTCCCTACGATATATATCCACCTTTCCCTAAACCTAAACACATCCCTAATATCCAAATTACTCACAACAATAACACAAATTATCCTAAATAGCTTAGAATAACCTAGAAGCTCACCAAGTACACAAAACCTCTTATAACTAGTGTGTAAGGTGGTTTTCCAGCCACCAATCTCGATCCAAGGCATCCACATGTTGATTCCAAGCTTGGGGAAGCAAGATGAGTGAGCTAGCTTGAAGACTACACCAAGATTATTGGGTTGTCTCTATTGTCTCTCTTATTTCCTTAGTTTGTTGTTAATGTGTAATTAAACATTTATGTTAAGGATTTGGTGTATTTATGTATTATATCTATGAACTAGTTGTATCTATATTTGATATTGAGCTTTAATTGATATATGCTTGTTAATTGATTAATCCAATGGTTAACATGCAAAATAGGATTTACTTGATTAATGCAAACCTTGCTTAATTTAGTTAACCTATAATTGAAATGCTTAATTGTTATCAACTAGTAATTAGGTATTTTGCATGATTCATTAGTTCCCTAACAAATCTCATTATCACTCTTGCATAACTTTGCATTTGTGGTAATTAGTTTAGTTAGTTAGTTAATTTAGTATAATTGTTATTGGTAATTAAGTTTAGTGATTAGGTTAGTTAATTTCCTAAGGGATTGACAACCCTTAGTTGTAGTTGGACTTAGTTAATTTAGTGGTAATTAGATTAAGGCTTTCTTAGTGTAATCTTAGATTAGTTAGTTAATTTGCTTGTGACTATCTCCCTTTACTTTTATTGCATGTTTATAGTGTAAATATATTGTGTATATATATATATATTATCTAAGACCCAAGAACTAGCTTAAGGTAAACACATCCTTCCCCGTGGGAACGATAACCTTACTCGTAACCACTATATGTGGCCAACGATTCGTATACTTGCGAAAAGGGTAGAAATACACTCGCACGCATGTACCATAATTTACCCACAGTTTATAGAACTCGTGTCCCGCATGCGCCGATCAAGTTATTGGCGCCACTAGGGATAGTTTATTAGAACTATTACATGCGCATCAGTAGTAGAGTTCAACATGTTTGGAGCTCAACCTTTGCCAAAGAAGGAACCCAAGAATGAGGAAGAAGACCCACCTAGTCAAGATTCTCAGGAGTCTGATAGCATGGAAGAGTTTCTGAGGACATTGGAAGAAGAGGAGAAGATCTCGAATGATTCGGAGATAAGGAAGAAGGAAGAATTGCTTGACCACAATAAGAGATTGTTAATGAGAATTAAGCAGTTAGATCAAGAGAAGGAGGAACAGATGGGATATCTTGCGGAGGTTATGAAACTCATATCTGATTTGAAAGAGGCCTATACTTCATCTACATAAAAGATGCAAGATAGGATTTTCGATCTAATGAAAGAAATAGGGGTACGGGATATGGTGGACGATTTGAACACAGCTTGTCTTGCACGGAAGCGATCCATCCACCACCTCAACACCACGGCAAGAGTTGATAACCATGGAGGTAATTTCTACTCTCCAACGTGTTATTATTACGGAACTCAAGGGCATAAAAGGCCCAATTGCATGAGATATCACGAGTTCTGTAAAACAAGGAATGTGTCTCCTAGGAGGCTTGTGGGTAGACCAAGGCAAATATGGGTCCGAAAGGACACATACAAAGAATCTTCCCCACCTCAAGTGAAATCCACACCAGATTTTGAAATGTGGATCCCTAAGGCATACATGTCCTTTAGCTTGTTACGTCGCCCTCCTACACCTTGTTCTGAGTATGGAAGCACGAGCACGTCTCGTTCACATTTAAATATGTGAACGGTTTAATGAATATTGTGTGTGTGCAGGTGGATGACCCGAAGAACAGGGTCGAAATGAAATGTTTTACTTATTTTGTTTGTAATTATTAATTAAGGCCAAGTAATTAGGTTTGGGGTCATTTGGCCCACAACCTTGGATTCCAATAAGCAATTATGTCTATTATATGTGTAATTTTCCCCGAACATTGAGCTAGGGTTGTATATAGTGTGTGTGTGAAGTGAATCGAGCAGGTCGGACGTTGCTAATTCGAGAAAAAAAAAGCCAAGGCCCTAGGGTTGGGTTGCCACGAGTTCAATCCTGGCGGGACATAAGCCGCCAGGAAGAAAGAACAAACCCGCGGTGATGAAATTATCTCTGACCGCGGATTCGTGCGACTGGACTTATCTCGCCGGCCAGAAGGCACAAACTCACCAAAGGAAATTGGAGCATCTCCGCAGCATAGTGTGGCAGGACATAAGCCGCCTTCCAGAAGAGACAATCCCGCGGGAACTTGATGACTTTGTGGCGAGACCAGGTTCGGCGGGCACAAAACTTCCATGGAGGAAGATACAATCTCGCCAGGTATGGAAGGATTGTACCGCGACATTGTGCGGCGAGATATGTCCCGCGGGGCAGAAGGGACAAAACCGTGGTGGGTCTGTTACAGAAAAAGGGTGCCTTGTGTCGCGAGCTAGTGTGGCAGGATTAAACTCGCTAAACAAACCTGCTGATGCCTTTAGAGATGGTCTTTAAAGGTAAATGTGCAATCTTTTGGGTTGGTATTCTACTTTTCAACTTTAACTCTCAACTCAAACATCCTTGCTCATCTTGATCCTCAGCCAAGGTACTTTTAAGATCCTAATTCTTTACTTGGTTTGCAAGTTATCTCTCCTTCTTTATTCTCTCTTGATCATATGGCGATGTTAGGCTGTTAAAATTTTGAGGAATAGAAGGGAGAAATCATTAGAAAATATCTATAGACATGTGCATGCTAGGATGATAGGTTAGTCAGAATTAAGATGAAATCGATGATATGTGAACTAACTTGTGATTTTGATTATTGAATAATGTGTTTATGTGCATGTTGGTTTACACACACACACACACACATAGTTATAGTAAATATTGTAAATATTAAGAAATAATTAGGATAATTAAGGCATCTTAGGTAGTAGTAGAATTCACTGTTCCAGTGGTCTTGTTAACATTGAGTCTATATAATTGTTCACACCAGGAAATGGAAAACGCCATTGAAGATGTGTTAGTGGCTGAATTCTCTTAGAAGAATATCCATGACTCTTTGGCTTCTGAAGACTACAAAATAGAAGAGGGTCAAGAAACTGACTGGGTAGAAATGTTAGTATGGGCTAGCACCACAGTGGAAGATGAGGAAACTGGGGAGCACATTCTGTGGGATGAGCAGCCAAACACAACTCCCCCACCTATCTTAGAACTCAAGCTACTGCCATCTACCTTGAAGTATGCATGCCTTGGGAAAAATGAGACACTTCCAGTGATCATTGCATCAGACTTGCAACCAGATGAAGAGAAAGAATTGATCAATGTGTTGAAATACTACAGAGAGGCAATAGGGTGGTCATTGGATGACTTGAAAGGAATTAGCCCTACCACATATATGCATAAAATTTTTCTTGAGGAGGGTTCCAAGCCAACTATCGAAGGGCAGCGAAGGCTAAATCCAATCATGAATGAGGTAGTCAAGAAGGAAATCCTCAAGTTGTTAGAAAATGGGATCATTTACCCCATTTCAGATAGCAATTGGGTTAGCCCTATTCACGTAGTGCCTAAGAAGTCTGGGTTGACTGTGGTGCAAAATGAAGACAATGAGTTGGTGCCACAAAGGGTTCAGACAGGTTGGCGAGTATGCATTGATTACAGGAAGCTTAATACAGCTACTAAGAAGGATCATTTCCCTATGCCATTCATTGATTAGATGTTGGAACGTCTGGTAGGTCACAGTCATTACTACTTTTTGGACGGATACTCTGGATACAATCAAATTGCTATCTCTCCAGAAGATCAAGAGAAAACCACATTCACATGTCCTTTCGGTACATTCGCCTACCGACGGATGCAATTTGGGCTATGTAATGCCCCAGGTACATTTCAGAGGTGCATGACATCTATATTTTCAGATATGGTGGAAGGCATAATAGAGATCTTCATGGACGACTTTTCAGTGATGGGAAATTCTTTTGGTGACTATTTGAGAAACCTATCTTCAGTGTTAGCAAGATGTAAGTAGGCTCATTTGGTATTAAACTGGGAGAAAAGTCACTTCATGGTAAAGGAAGGAATTGTGCTAGGGCACATTATCTCAGGTAGAGGCATTGAAGTAGATAAGGCAAAAATCGACGTTATGAATAGTTTATAGTTCCCAAGATCAGTTAGAGAAATACGAGCATTCTTGGGACATGCAGGGTTTTATAGAAGATTTATCAAGGACTTTTCGAAGATTTCGAGACCCCTGTGTCGACTACTTCAAAAAGAGATCGAGTTCGATTTTTATGAGAAATGTATGGCATCATTTAAAGAACTCAAGGAGTTGTTAACCACAGCTCCCATAATGAGGCCACCTGATTGGAGTTTGCCTTTTGAGCTGATGTGTGATGCTTCTGACTATGCTGTTGGAGCAGTACTAGGCCAAAGGGTTGACAAAATTCCACATGCCATATACTACGCTTCGAGGACCCTGAATGACGCACAGATGAACTACTCTACTATAGAAAAGGAGTTGCTAGTAGTTATTTTTGCACTAGAAAAGTTCAGATCATATCTGATTGGAGCAAAAGTAATTGTATTCTGTAAGTGCCTCACTTTTGATTGGCGTATTTCGTTGGCAAAATCACAATGGGGTTCTATATGTAAGGATAGCTTAGGATGGAAGAAAACCTCATTGCATGATCAAGAGCTTCAAGGAAGGTAGATTTCTTGACTTACTCTATTTTGAAGAGATGTAGTTGCACACACTCACATTTTGCATACTTTGTTGATTGCATTTTGTATTCCCAAAGCCTTGTCATGCATTAGGTCTAGGAGTACATTTGTTGCAAAGGGCGCTGTTCAAAGCGCTCTACAAGGCGCTGTTCGAACAGCGCCCCTTCAGACCTGAAGAGAATGGGTCATTTTTTTGCATCAGACCTGATACATTTTTTGTGTAGGCGCTGTACGAGCGCTGTTCGAAAGCGCTGTACGTACAGCGCCCTTCCTTGGCTGAGCAGATCAGAATTTCGGCGCTGTTCAGGCGCTGTTCAAAAGCGCTGTTCTGAACAGCGCCCATGTAGAAGACCTTTCATCTTCTTCTGAAGGCGCTGTTCAAGTCGCTTTACGTACAGCGCCCAAGGCATTTTTAGGCTATTTTTTCAAAACGATGTCACTTCACTTGGATCCCATTCATATATGTCTTGATAGTCTTGGCTCGTTTTCTAGAGCAAAAATTACACTTTTGAGAGCATGATTGAGTATCTTCAAGCCAAGGTATCAAGACTTCATCTTTAAGCTTCCAAATCACAAAACCCTTCATCTTGCATCTTTCATTTATCATCTAGCATAATTCTAGGTTGATTTCATCTAGGGTTTTTAGTTTTGCTCACATGACTTGTATCTAGAACATCATTCTCATATCTATATGTTCTTGCTTTACAAGATAGCTTCTTTATCACTTGAATTGATTCAAGATTGCATCTTTATGACTTGACTTAGTTTCAAGATTGTTTTATTGTGGTTTGTGAGTTGCTTTGTGATAGATTATGCATATAGGATTTTGGTTGCTTATTTAGTGTTGTTTTATGCATGTCATCTAGTAATATGATATCTAGGATTGTCTAACATGTTCATCCTTGCCTAGATAAGCTTAAATGTCTAACCTTGCATTTTTAGCATCTTGAGTATTTCACATATTCACCTTAGGTTGTGCTATCTCTTCACTTTAGAGACAAGTCTTGTATTTACCTCTTAGGTAGTTTGCAAGCAAGGGACTAGAGTCACTATTAAAGGCCCGCGGGTAGCAAAGACGGATTAGTAAATTTAGGTGTGATGTGGTCAACCTAATTTGTAATCGTATTTGCAAATAGTGGATTCGAGGTTCTCGTGTGGCGCACATAACAGCCCGTGGTTTTTCCCCGTGTGGGTTTCCACGTAAATATTGTGTGTCCTCTAATTTCCGCACTTGTATGTTTTTTTGTATATTGACTAGATTGGGGCTTTTTCGTAATTTGGACTAATCTCGAAAAATTGGGTAAAATTATTTAAAATCTATTCACCCCCCCTCTAGATTACTTTAGGACACGTTTATTATTTATTTTCAATTGGTATCAGAGCGGGTTCCTTAACATAATTAGGAGATCCCTTGCTCTTGTTAGAGTCTCTTGCATTTGTTTGCATTGTGGTGTGTGCTTAGTTTGTTTGTGTGCATTCATTTCATTCAAACACAAACACAATGAGTGGAAATGGAATGGGAGGTGAGGGTGCCTCTAGCACAAGACCCCCCTTGCTCACCGGGGTCAATTACGCCTCATGGAAGGGCAAAATGGAAGCTTATGTGAGTCAAATTCATGACCGGGCATGGATGGCGATTGAAGATGGATACACTCCACCTATGATGACTCCTACGGGAGGTGGAGAGGAAGTCCTCAAGCCGAAGGCACAATGGACTCCACAAGAATTTGAGGCTTCAAAATGGAACAACAAAGCCATGCATGCAATCCTATGTGCCATGGATGACAACCAATACAAGCTCATTCAAACTACAAGGATAGCAAAGGAAGCTTGGGATATATTAGAGACGGCTCATGAAGGAACCGATGTGGTTAAGGATTCCAAGCTTCAAGTTCTCCAAACGCAATTTGAGACCATAAGGATGGAGGATGATGAGTGCTTCAATGACTTCCAAGTGAAGCTCATGGATATAGTAAACCAAAGTCACCAACTTGGTGATCCCTACTCGGATAGAAGAATTAAGCAAAAGATCATGAGGTCACTTCCCGAGAGGTTGAATCCAAAGTGACGGCATTGGAGGAAAATAGTGACTACTCAAGAATGAAGCCAAGTGAAGTCATTGGAAGGCTCTTGGCCTATGAATCTAGGAAAGGTCCTACAACTACACCTCCAAAGAAGCAAAAGAGTCTTGCCTTGAAGAGTGTCAAGGTTGAGAAAGATGAAGAAGACTCGGATGAAGAAATTGCTTTGATGGCAAAAAAGTTCAAGCAATTCATGAGATTTGAGAAGAGAGGGTTTGGCTCCAAGGGAAAGTTTGTAAAGAAGAAGGCTCCTTTCAAGAAAGTGGAGCAAGCTCAAGAGAAAGACCATAAGAAGGGTGTCCAATGCTATGAGTGTAGTGGGTTTGGACACATTGCTCCCGAATGTGCAAATTTGAAGAAGAAGAAAGGAAGAGCCATGGCGGTTACTTGGAGTGATAGTGATGACCTAGAAGATGAAGACAAGTCTTCGGATGATGAGGCAAGTTACCAACTTCATTGCTTTCTCATCCTCTCACAATAGCATGAAGTTATGAGTGATAAAGAAGAGGAAGATGACAAGCAAGAAGAAGTGGATGAAAATGACTCAAATGGTGGGAGTAACTCCTCAACGTCAAATTTTGAGTTTGATGAAGAGATGGACTATGATGACTTCATGAGATTCTTTGAGAACTCAAGATTGAAGAAGAAAAAGGAGATACAAAAGTTGAAAGGGGAGAAGCTTGAGTTGACATCCAAAGTGACTCATTTGAGCAAGGAAATGAGTAAGGCAAAAGAGATAGAAGAAGGGTTGAAGATGGAGTTAGTCTTGGTCAAGAAAAGTGAACAAAGCTTGGGGAAAGAGCTCATGGAAGCAAAAGAGTTGATTGCTAAGATGACTTCCGGAACCGAGAAGCTTGACAAGATGCTATCTTGTGGGAAGAGTCCTAGTGACAAGAAGGGGTTAGGATATGTGGAAGAAATGGAAGCCACATCCTTGAAGAAGACAACTTTTGTCAAGAGCAAGGAGGTTGAGAATGTTCAAACCCCTCAACAATCAACCAAGTGGGTTAAAGTCGGTGAATCCTCCAAGCAAGCACAAGCAAGGATTCCAACAAGAGCTCCTCCTCAACCTAGAGCTCCACAACCAAGACCTCCACAACAAAGGATCCCACAAGCTCAACATGGGGTCTTTCATGCTCAACCTAGAAGACATGCCAACTTGGCTCAACCACAAAGGAGAGAGTTGCCTCAACATCAAATAGCAACTCAAAATAGAATGAGGCCACAAATGTTTGCTCAAGGCTATGGTATGAATTCCTACTTTACTCCTACTTGCCATTTTTGTGGAATTGAAGGCCATATTAGGCCTAATTGCCTTAAGTATATTAAATTGTGTAGAAGAGAAAGTATGATTGAGAAAAATATGCTTAGAAGAGCCACAATGCATGCACCTAGGAATTTTAGAGCTAATGGACCAATGGCTCCTAGGAATGACCATGTTTCACCTAGGATGAGTAGACATGATGACTATTATTGCTATGTGGCCCAAGTTGCCTTAAAAGCAAATGCCTCTAACACTTGGTACCTTGATAGTGGGTGTTCTAGGCACATGACCGGAAACAAGAGTTTCTTTGAATCTCTTGTGATGGAGGATGGTGGGTATGTCACCTTTGGTGATGGATCTAAGAAAAAGGTCATAGGGAAAGGTAATATATCTATTCTCGGTTTACCCTCCTTGCCCAATGCTCTCTATGTTGATGGCTTGCAAGCCAATCTCATTAGTATATCACACTTAAGTGATGAAGGGCTTTCGGTTATGTTTGGAAAAGTTGATTGCTCTATTCTTAAGGAAAATGGGCAAGTTTTGTTGAAAGGAAAGAGATCAAGTGACAATTGCTATTGTCTTGAGTCTAATCTCATCTCTTGTAACTTGTCTACTAGTGAACAAATTGAGGTGTGGCACCAAAGACTTGGCCACATGAACTATAGGGACTTGAAAGTCCTTGATAGGTTGAATGTTGTTAGGAGCCTTCCCAAGTTTGGGAAAAAGGTTGAGGGAGTTTGTGGACCTTGTCAACAAGGAAAGCAAACTAAGAGTGTGCACAAGAAAGGCAAATACCTCTCCACCAAAGAGCCATTGGAGCTCATCCATATGGACCTTATGGGTCCCATTCAAGCCGAAAGTTTAGGTGGTAGAAGGTACATTCTTGTTGTTGTTGATGACTTCTCTAGGTTTACTTGGACTTACTTCCTTAGAGAAAAGTCCGAAGCCTTTGAGAAATTCAAAATGCTTTGTGTCAAAATTCAAAATGAGAAAACTTCTCACATTAAAAGCATTAAGAAAATTAGAAGTGATCATGGGAAAGAATTTGAAAATGCTAAGTTTGAAAATTTTTGCAATAGCTTAGGCATTTCCCATGAATTTTCGGCCCCTAGGACTCCTCAACAAAATGGTGTTGTTGAGAGGAAGAATAGAGTCCTCCAAGAGATGGCCCGTGTGATGTTGCTTAGCAACAAAGTCCCTAGAAATCTTTGGGCCGAAGCCATCAATACGGCTTGCTACATAGGGAATAGAGTTTTCCTTAGGCCCGGGACTAAACAAACATCCTATGAGTTATGGAAGGGTAGAAAACCCAATGTGAGCTACTTCCACATCTTTGGGAGTAAGTGTTATATACTAAATGACCGGGATCAACTTGGCAAGTTTGATGCCAAGAGTGATGAGGGTATTTTCATTGGGTATGCACTTAATAGCAAGGCCTATAGAGTTTTTAATCTAAAGACTCAAAGTGTTATGGAATCATCAAATGTTGTCTTTGATGATTGTAGGCCCAAACATGATGACCATGAGGAGGATGTTTGTGAGGTGAATGACTTCCTTTGAAGGAAAGTGGTGAGACTTCTAGTGGTGTGAAGTCAAACCAAGATGAAGAGGATGATTTGCCTCTTAATAGAGTTCCCCATTTGGACTCTAATGAACCCGCTCCTTGGGTTAGAAAGCTCCATGATAAGGATGATATCATTGGAGAAGTTAGAGAGGGTGTTAGGACTAGGCGTCAAATAGCTAATCAAATTAGCTACACTTGTTACACCTCTCAAATAGAACCCAAAAAGGTTGATGAAGCCTTGGAAGATGAGTTTTGGGTTCTTGCCATGCAAGAAGAGCTAAACCAATTTGAGAGAAATGAGGTTTGGACTCTTGTTCCTAGACCCAAAAACACCAATGTCATAGGAACTAAATGGGTGTTTAGGAACAAATCCGATGAGGATGGCAACATTGTGCGAAACAAGGCAAGGCTTGTTGCACAAGGATACTCTCAAATTGAGGGTATTGACTTTGAGGAGACTTTTGCTCCCGTTGCCCGTCTTGAGTCCATAAGGCTTCTCTTATCCATTTCTTGTGTGTACAAGTTCAAGTTACACCAAATGGATGTCAAGAGTGCCTTCCTCAATGGCTTATTGCATGAGGAAGTGTTTGTTGAGCAACCCAAGGGGTTTGTGGATCCACACCACCCCTCTCATGTCTATCGCCTCAAGAAGGCTCTATATGGGTTGAAACAAGCACCGAGGGCTTGGTATGAGCGCCTCACTCTTTATCTTGTTGACAATGGCTACTCAAGAGGTAGTGTTGACAAGACTTTGTTCATCAAGTGCACTAAAGATGAGCTATTCATAGCTCAAATTTATGTTGATGACATTGTATTTGGTTCCACCAACCAATCCAAAGTTAGACAATTTGTTGATGTCATGTCTCATGAGTTTGAAATGAGCATGGTTGGTGAACTAAATTATTTCCTAGGCTTGCAAATCAAGCAAATGCATGATGGGATCTTCATATCCCAAGCTAAGTATGCTAAGAGCCTAGTGAAAAAGTTTGGCCTTGAGAATGCCAAACATTGTGACACACCCATGAGCACCACCTTGAAACTTAGCAAAGATGCTAGTGGAAAGGATGTGGAACAAAGTCTATATCGTGGCATGATAGGTAGCTTGCTTTACTTGACCGCAAGTAGGCCCGATATTTGTTTTAGTGTGGGTGTTTGTGCTAGGTACCAAGCTAATCCCAAAGAATCTCACCTTGTGGCGGTGAAGAGGATCATTCGGTTTGTGAATGGTACCTCAAATAATGGGATATGGTACTCCTTTGACACTAATCCAAGTCTTGTTGGATTTAGTGATGCCGATTGGGCGGGAAATTGTGATGATAGGAAGAGTACATCGGGCGGTTGCTTCTTCCTTGGGAACAATTTGGTCTCTTGGTTTTGCAAGAAGCAAAACTCAATTTCCCTATCCACGGCCGAGGCGGAATATATTGCCGCCGGTAGTGCTTGCACTCAATTGATGTGGATGAAACAAATGCTAGCCGATTATGGCTTGGAGCAAAGTACTCTTACTTTATTTTGTGATAATATGAGTGCCATTAACATTTCTAAGAATCCCGTCCAACATTTTAGGACAAAGCACATTGATATTAGACACCATTTCATAAGAGAGCTAGTTGAGAGCAAAACCATTGCATTGGAACATGTGGGAACAAATGACCAACTAGCGGATTTGTTTACAAAGCCTTTAGACACCATTAGATTTGGGAACCTTAGCAAGTCTATTGGGGTTTGTCAATTGGGTTGATTTGGTGTGTCTTGACCCCATATGGGGAGCTCAAGCAAAGAGAGCAAAGTTGCATGATCATGCATTGTGCCACATTGATATATTTTATGCCTCTTAGTTAATTGCTTGAGATGATTGGTTGTACTTACTTATATGTTTTCTCTTAATAAGTGTGCTACATTGCCTTGCTTGCAATCCATGTCATATTTATGCTCAAACATGCATTTTTGGAATAGGAGATGTACTTTGGAAGTATTTTTTTTTAATGACCTTTAATTGATCTCCATGTCATGATAATTCCTTTTAAATGTCATGCTTAAGTTGAAAAGTATGGGATGAAAATGTGAAATGTTTGATTGCAAATGTTAAATGCAAATATGTGTGCAAAAGCAATATTGAGACTTAAATCAAAAGGATCCTAATATCCAAAGTCTCTCTTTCTTTATTTGTAGAACAAGGCTACTATCATACGGGTATCTCACCCGGAAAAATCAAATAGGGTGCAAAGTCGCTCATGTCTTGTTTTGCCTATAAAGTTGGATATAGTTGTTTTTTTAAAATACTAAAATTCTATATCCTTGCTTTTTCCATGACAAAGGGTGAAATTGGTTTGAATTCTTTTGGAAACCTTTGTTGTTTGCTTTGCCAAATACCATTGTTTTGGTCTTAGATGCAACATGTCTTGCATGCAAAGCATTATTGTCACACATTTGTCATAAAATAAAACTCCTTGAATCTCTCTTACTTGATTGAGGTGCATAAAATTGCCTATTTGATTGCATATGTGTTCGTGCTACAAGCTCTCCTTGCTAATGCTTACCTATTAGGGGAGACTCCCTTTGCCTATCTCATGACAAAAAGGGGGAGTAAGGTTTGGGGAGAATTTGTGCTTCTAGGCATTGCATTTAGGGGGAGTTGAGAGTGAGTAACCCATGATGGGAGATGATTGCATTTAGGGGGAGTTGCATTGCATTACATTGCTTGTTTGATTCCTTTTTAAAAAGGCATTTCTTTTGTTATTAGCATCTCTCCCACACTTGTTCTTGGAAGGTATTTTTCTTGTTGATTGTGTGTAGGTTGGATTTCTTTCTACAAGCTTGGATTTGACTTGAAGATGTTCAAGACTTAGACTAGGAGCTTAATTGTAATGTAGAAAACTTTTGTTGACCAATCTTTTGTTTTGTGAGGATGCTATGTGAGTGGTGATTTTGTCACGAAATAGCCAAAGGGGGAGATTGTAAGTGCCTCACTTTTGATTGGCGTATTTCGTTGGCAAAATCACAATGGGGTTCTATATGTAAGGATAGCTTAGGATGGAAGAAAACCTCATTACATGATCAAGAGCTTCAAGGAAGGTAGATTTCTTGACTTACTCTATTTTGAAGAGATGTAGTTGCACACACTCACATTTTGCATACTTTGTTGATTGCATTTTGTATTCCCAAAGCGTTGTCATGCATTAGGTCTAGGAGTACATTTGTTGCAAAGGGCGCTGTTCAAAGCGCTCTACAAGGTGCTGTTCGAACAACGCCCCTTCAGACTTGAAGAGAATGGGTCATTTTTTTGCATCAGACCTGATGCATTTTTTGTGTAGACGCTGTACGAGCGCTGTTCGAAAGCGTTGTACGTACAGCGCCCTTCCTTGGCTGAGCAGATCAGAATTTCGGCGCTGTTCAGGCACTGTTCAAAAGCGCTGTTCTGAACAGCGCCCATGTAGAAGACCTTTCATCTTCTTCTGAAGGCGCTGTTCAAGACGCTCTACGTACAGCGCCCAAGGCATTTTCAGGCCATTTTTTCAAAACGATGTCACTTCACTTGGATCCCATTTATATATGTCTTGATAGTCTTGGCTCGTTTTCTAGAGCAAAAATTACACTTTTGAGAGCATGATTGAGTATCTTCAAGCCAAGGTATCAAGACTTCATCTTTAAGCTTCCAAATCACAAAACCCTTCATCTTGCATCTTTCATTTATCATCTAGCATAATTCTAGGTTGATTTCATCTAGGGTTTTTAGTTTTGCTCACATGACTTGTATCTAGAACATCATTCTCATATCTATATGTTCTTGCTTTACAAGATAGCTTCTTTATCACTTGAATTGATTCAAGATTGCATCTTTATGACTTGACTTAGTTTCAAGATTGTTTTATTGTGGTTTGTGAGTTGCTTTGTGATAGATTATGCATATAGGATTTTGGTTGCTTATTTAGTGTTGTTTTATGCATGTCATCTAGTAATATGATATCTAGGATTGTCTAACATGTTCATCCTTGCCTAGATAAGCTTAAATGTCTAACCTTGCATTTTTAGCATCTTGAGTATTTCACATATTCACCTTAGGTTGTGCAATCTCTTCACTTTAGAGACAAGTCTTGTATTTACCTCTTAGGTAGTTTGCAAGCAAGGGACTAGAGTCACTATTAAAGGCCCGCGGGTAGCAAAGACGGATTAGTAAATTTAGGTGTGATGTGGTCAACCTAATTTGTAATCGTATTTGCAAATAGTGGATTCGAGGTTCTCGTGTGGCGCACATAACAGCCCGTGGTTTTTCCCCGTGTGGGTTTCCACGTAAATATTGTGTGTCCTCTAATTTCCGCACTTGTATGTTTTTTTGTATATTGACTAGATTGGGGCTTTTTCGTAATTTGGACTAATCTCGAAAAATTGGGTAAAATTGTTTAAAATCTATTCACCCCCCCCCCCCCTCTAGATTACTTTAGGACACGTTTATTATTTATTTTCATATTCACCGATCACTCAGCACTCTGATATCTCCTCTAGAAGAAGGATGCCAAGCCTAGACTTATTCGATGGATCCTTCTGCTATAGGAATTCATTTAGAGATCAGAGACAAGAAAGGGAGCGAGAACGTGGTAGCAGACCACTTGAGTAGACTAATGTTAGAGTCATATGCAGAAGAGGATACCCTTCCACTGAGAGACGGTTTTCCAGATGAACAGCTTTTGAAATTAAGCGACACAGAGCCATGGTATGCTGATAAAGTCAACTACCTCACAAACCAAATTTTGCCAGCAGGTATGACAAGTCAAGGGAAAAAGAGATTTGTTTTCAATGCAAGACAGTACTTTTGGAATGACCCATACTTGTTCAAACATGGGGCAGACCAGATCATTAGGAGATGTATACCAGAGAGTGAACAGTTAGATATCTTGAAGTTCTGCCATGAACTTCAATGCGGAGGCCACTACAGTTCTAGAAAGACGGCAATGAAGGTTCTTCACTCGGGGTTCTATTGGACAACATTGTTTAAGGATGCTTACCACTTCTACTTACGGTGCGACCGATGTCAGAGAACATGGAACATTGGAAAGAGGAATGAGATGCCACAGTCAAGCCAAATGGTAGTGGAGATTTTCGATGTCTGGGGAATCGACTTCATGGGACCATTCCCACCATCGGACGGATACAGCTACATCCTGGTAGCCGTGGACTACGTTTCTAAATGGATTGAAGCCATAGCCACGAAGACCAATGACAGTAAGGTAGTGGTGAAGTTTGTAAGGGGTATGATTTTCTCCATGTTCGGGACTCCACGTGCCATCATAAGTGATGGGGGTAGTCATTTTTACAACAAGGTATTCGCCACACTTTTGAAGAAATATAGTGTGAATCATAAGGTTGCAACACCCTACCATCCTCAGACCTCCGGTCAGGTAGAAGTCAGTAACAGACACATCAAGCAAATCCTTGAAAAGACTGTGAACACAAGCAGGAAAGATTGGTCGTTCAAGTTGAATGACGCCTTATGGGCCTACAGAACTGCTTTCAAAACTCCAATTGGGATGACACCCTACCGTTTGATTTTTGGGAAAGCTTGCCACCTACTAGTGGAATTAGAGCACAATGCTTACTGGGCACTCCAGAAGCTGAACTTTGATATGGACGCGGCAGGGGAAGAACGTAAACTCCAACTGAATGAGCTCCAGGAACTTAGAGATGAAGCATATGAGAATGCCAAGATTTACAGAGAAAAGACCAAGAGAATGCATGACAAGAGCATAGTCCTTAAGGATTTGTGCCCGGGTATGTTGGTCCTCCTGTTTAACACTAGGTTGAAGCTGTTTCCAGGAAAGCTCAGATCGAGATGGTATGGGCCGTATAGGATACTCCAAATATTCCCATGTGGAGCTGTCGAGCTACTGAATGAGAAAAATGGGGATACATTCAAGGTAAACGGACATCGAGTGAAGCCATATTTGCAAGGAGTGGATGAAGTCAGGATATTGGAACAGGTAGCACTTAAAGAGCCGTAGAGCTCTCATGCGTCTTCCCTAGACGGAAAATCTCGCACTTGGTGGGAGGCACCCCACCTAGGTACAAATTTGTTACCTAATTGTCGTTTACGTATTTTAGTATATATATATATATATGTTGTTGTGTGTATCAAACACTTGCATGTGATTTGGGTTGTAGTGATTATGCTATGCAGGAGAATAAAATGAAAAATAGCAGATGATGGTGTGCAAAGCTGCAAGTTCGGCGGATTCGTGCCGCTGGATGATTCCCGCCGAACAGAAAGCCCAAACCCGCCGGGATAGGGAGAAGCTCACCGCGGCTCCATGCAGCGGGTAATTACCCGCCACCTATATCGAGCTAAACTCGCAAGAATTGTGGAGCTTAGTGCATAAAGCAATGACCCGCGTGATCGAAACTGCAGCGAGCTTCGAGGGTATTCCATTCTGTCATACCCATGATACATGTTTGTTTGTTTGTTGATAGTTATTTTTTGTTGTCGCTATATCTAAACCCCAACTAACCGTGTCCGCAAAGACATTGAGGGCAATGTTTGGTTTAGGTTTGGGGGTGTGGCACAATTGTTGTAGTATTTTTATAACATATGTTTATATTATGTGGTATATATATGTATTAGGTAGACTTGTTGGAAAAAATTTCAAATCTCTGTAACAATTTTGAAAAATTGGTTTTGTGAGTTGTTACTTATATATGCCAATGGAAGCATTTCATACTTGCTTGGAATCTAAGTTTTGACTACTATGCATGCCATCTAAGCTGTTGCACCACTATAAATATACTTGTACAGTGCCAATTTTCGGATGTTTAGGTAAAGGAACCTTAGACTGTTGTTCATAGGGGAATTGTGGAGACTACCCATGTGAGGCATTGAGCTGTTGTGATCAATTGAGAGGGTATAATCCATTCTACTCTTAAAAAGCACTATTCAAATATAGGATGCATTGAGATCTCATTCATATGCACTAGTATTGATTGCCATTGAACAGGAAATATTGTGGACTGCTTGTGCAACTTGTATTCCCTTGTTAGAATGTCTGATAGAGATGATCCTAGGCATGTGTGTCCAACCTCATTACCCAAACACTGTCCTTATGAATGTGTGCTCCAATTGCCAAATTTAAGGCCAAACACAAACCATTCAGTTCATCACCACATATATCATATTCATCATTCACATGAAATTTTTAGTTGTTGATCATAGTTTTGCATAAGTTATAAATGCAATTGATTAGCTCAATTTGTAAATAGCGTGTACTCAGGCGATAATAGAAAAATGTGCAATAGAGAGGCTACATTGTAAAGGTGTCAAAGTAAACACTTAAAGCCATAGTACCTAATTGATTGAATACTTGTAGTGAGTACCAATTAGCACATCATCAAATTGTTAATCTTAGCCTAGACGTTTGTAGACATATGAGTAATGAGCTAAGAGAATGTGATTGAAAAGTTGATCAACATCTTTAGGATTCCATCAAATTCATTCCACTCATCACAAATCACCCATGGCCCCAATACAACCAAGGAAAGCCCTAGCGGATCTGTGAGAAGTCTAGCTTGGGAATACGAGTCAAACATGTTCTCTCCACGTTCATGGTTATCAATTCATTCATGAGACCTGACACTACAAAAGTGCGTTATTATATTTATTCACATGCGTTATATTCGAATTTTATTTACTTAACTCAAATTCTCATGTGGTTGAAGAGAGATAACCTAGGACTCTGAGAGAAGAAATAGATGAATCTATGAGAAATAGAAGTCAAGGCGAATTCACCCTAGGCAGATAGTTTATTGATTCTTGGACCAAAAACATCCTAAGTATTGGCATACAAGTATTGTGTGCTGTTATGACTAAGTGGAATTTTATTAGTCCTAATTGAGAATGCTTAAATTGCATGAAATTTTGTTTGCATATACAAGGTAGCTTCTCATTAGAAAATTACAGAGTTGCGTTTGTGGGTATCGTATCTGGTAAACCCTCAAGAGACTACACTCCTCCTACTAGGGGCACCTAGAGGTTTAAAAAGCATATGGCACGTGCTAAGTGCCATCGTGTTTCCTACAAAAATGGATTAGTTTAATTGTTACCATTTATGTAGCAGCATTATTCTTTCTTTCTTTGTTTTGCTCGAGGACTAGCAAAAGATAGGTTTGAGGGTTTGATCGAGCTATAAATGTTCACATTTAGCGCCTCATTTTCCTACCTTTTGTGTTCATCTCCGAGCACTTTTGTGTGCATAACGTGTGTTTTTGTTAAGTTCAGGTAATATGACCATCCAGGAAGGTGTTTGCATCAAAGTTGTTAAAAAGAGGAGCAAAACCATGGGAAGAAGTTGTGGCGGGACAAAGCCCGCGGCACGAAGCCGCGACACAAAGTCGCAGAAAGACACGGCTAGCCATGAGCCGCCAGCCAGAGGACCTGAACTCGCCAAGTTATTCACGGCGGGTTCATGCAGCGAGACCATTTCCGCCGTCCCAAAGGTCTAAAGTCGCCAGAATCCACGGTGAGTTCGTTCCAGCGGGAAAGAAGCCGTCGAGAATTCGCCAGAAGCCGCGGCGAGTTTGTTCCAGCGGGAAAGAAGCTGCTGAGAAGGATGCCAGTACCCGCGGTAGGTTTGAGCGGCAGAAATGAAGCCGCGGAATGAACCAGCCGGAGGCACGTCCAAGGACAAATTAGGCATTCCTTGCCTAATTTAAAGGTGTAAGGATTCCCGTTGTTTTTAATTGGCTTATTTCGTGATCAAACCATATGTGGGGGTTCTTTGTAAGGGTAGCCTAAGTATCGGTCTTCTTGTTCGAAGCCCTTTGAAGACCTCGTGTTGATAAGCACCGAAGGTAAATTTCTATGTGCTTACTTTTCTTTGAAGAGATTTAGAAGCACACACACACTAAACATTCATTGCATATGTGTGCATTCTCTTCATTTGTCACAATTCACACTTGCACTTATTTATTATATTTTGTTGTGTGTTATTGTGTCTTGTTATTGTGTTAATTCGTTTCCCGATAACTTTTGGAAACGTCCGCGCATGCACGAGAATGTGCTTGGTTTAGCGCGAGGACCGCCTATGGAGAATGCCCTTGGCTTCTCCTTGGTTTTCACCTTTCTAGGTGATCGGCGGTTATGATCGGCGGCCTGGCCGCCGAATGAAACCGCCGTTTCAGTCCAGATTGGTCTGAAGCTTTTCTGCGGTTAATATCGGCGGTCACGACCGCCGTTCGAAACCGCCGTTTCAAGACCTGATTGATTTATCTCTCGGTCTAATTCGGCGGTTGAAACGGCGGGCATTAAACCGCCGTTCGAAACCGCCGTTCATACCTGGTCGATTTTGATCTCTCTGTTCTGTTTCGGCGGTTGGAATCGGCGGTCACGAAACCGCCGAATGAACCGCCGTTTTTGCTCTGTTCTTCACGAGCTCAATTCGGCGGTCATTAACGGCGGCCTGGCCGCCGATTGAAACCGCCGATTGGCGCGTTTCTTTGAAACTTACTTAAACGACCACACTTTGATTTGGCCCCCTATATATATGCCACTTTGACTTTAGGTCAATTAAGAGAGTTCATATTCAGAATTCATACTTAGGATATTTTTCAAAGAGAAGAAAAATTCCAAGAACTCCATTCTTGATTCTCAAACACTTTTCATGATCATCAATCATCATCTAGCATCATCTTAGATCATCTAGATGTCATCTAGCATGGAATCTTCATCATACTTTGCTTGGTAAGCTTTTCACTAATATCTTACATGTTTTGTGTTTCTCTTATCTAGCAATCTCAATTAATTACTTGTTTGTTATTTTGTATGCTTTAGATACAATATTGAGATGAGTATGATGTATGTTTGAGATTTTATATTGTGCTTGAATATTAGGTTTTGTGCTTAATATTGATTAGCTAAACTAATTGACATGTCATTTAGTTTTGATATCTAGGATTATACTTAATTGCATATTAATCATCTTAGATAAGCATATAGGGTTTCCCTTGCTCTATGTTGCATTTTGGATATTCACATATATTCACTTAGGGTTGTATTCTCTTCAAAGAGAAAGTAAGTCTTGTGTGTAGCATCCGGGATTAGGTTGCTTAGAACGCAAGCAAATTGGACTAGGTTCACTCTTACCGGGATTAGGTAGGTGTGTGATTACTTCCGGGATTAGGTTGTAATCGTTTGCACATTTAGTGGATTCGAGGTTCGAGTGTGGCTTACTTACATAGCCCGTGGTTTTTCCCGTGAGGGTTTCCACGTAAAAACCAAGTGTTGTTTTAATTTCCGCACCATATTACAATTGCTTGGTTATATTATCTTGAGGGCATTTTCGTAATTTTGACTAACACGAAAAATTGGGTAAAAAGCGTAAAATCTATTCACCCCCCCTCTAGATAGCTTTATACACACCGTGCTATTATTTGTTTCAATTGGTATCAGAGCGGGTTCCTAGACATACATAGGTGATCCTTGCTTATTTTGGTGTGTTTTGCATTTTGTGTGATTTTTGATCTTTCATACATTTGCATTCATTTCATTCATTCATAAACACTATGAGTGGAAACGGTGGAAATGGTGGTGGCCACGAAGGAGCTTCTAGCACAAGGCCTCCACTTCTTACCGGATTGAACTATTCCCAATGGAAAGGGAAGATGGAATCCTACATATGCCAAATTCATGACCGTGCATGGATGGCGGTGGAAGACGGATATGATCTCCCTATGATGACTCCCGATGGTGGAGGACAAGATGTTTTGAAGCCTAAGGCGCAATGGAACGCGCAAGAGTTTGAGGCTTCTAAGTGGAATAGGAAGGCTATGCATGCCATTATGTGTGCTATGGATGAGAATCAGTACAAGCTTATTCAGAATACTCAGATTGCCAAAGTGGCATGGGACATCCTTCTAGTTGCACATGAGGGAACCGAGGTGGTGAAGGAGTCCAAGCTTCAAGTCCTCCAAACTCAGTTTGAGCTACTTAGGATGGGAGAGGATGAATGCTTCAATGACTTCGAAATCAAATTGATGGATATTGTAAATCAAAGCCATCAACTCAGAGACCCGTATTCGGATAGGAGAGTCAAGCAAAAAATTATGAGATCTCTCCCCGATAGGTTTGAATCCAAGGTGACGGCCATAGAAGAAAATAGTGGCTACATGGATATGAAGCCAAGTGAGGTGATTGGGCGTCTCCTTGCATATGAGTCTAGGAAGGCTCCTAGCACCACTACTCCTCCTAAGAAGTCTAAAGGAATAGCTTTGAAAGCATCTAAGGATGCAAAGGAGGCAAAGCATGAATCGGATGAAGACCTTGCCTTATTTGTTAAAAGGTTCAACAAGGTTATGGGGTTCAAGAAGAAGAAGGGATTTGGGTCAAGAGGACAAGATTTGAAGAAAAAGAGTTCCTTCAAGAAGTTTGAGCCTAGACAAGAGAGGACCGAAAGGAAAGGGGTCCGATGCTTTGAATGTGGTGGGATTGGTCACTTTGCCCCCGAATGTGCTAATCACAATGATAAGAAGAAGAGCAAAGTGATGGCCGCCACTTGGAGTGGGAGTAGTGATGACTCCAATGAGGAAGATGAGTCTTCAAGTGAAGAAGAGCTCATGGCTAACCTCCTAGCTTTTGCCTCCTCACATAAGAGCAAAAGTGGTAGTGAGAAAGAGGAAATGAGTCAAGAGGAAAATGACTCAAGTGAAGAAGAAAGTGATTCCTCATCTAACTCCATAAGTAGTTTTGTGGAGAAAAAGGTGCTTGCTAAATGCCATGCCGAGTTTAATGATTTAGCAATCAAGAGCACAAGAAAGATCAAGATGTTGAGAGAAGAAAATCTTGAGCTTGCATCTCATAATGACCACTTAGGTGAACAAGTGGAAAAATTCAAGAAGATAGAAGATAAGCTAAGAGAGGAGTTAGCTTTATCTAGGAGGAATGAAGAAAGTCTAAAGAGTGAGCTTGAAGAAGTTAGAAATTCTATGACTAGGATGGATTCTAGCACCAAGAAGCTTGACCATATGCTTGGTGTTGGAAAGAGTCCATGTGACAAGAGGGGTCTTGGGTATGAAGATGACAAGAAGATCTCTACCTCTAACAAGACCGTGTTTGTCAAGAGCTTGAAGAAAGAAGAAACTTCATTTGTGCAAGCTCCTAGAAAGAAATTAGAAGTAGGACAATGCTCTAATGCACAAGTGAAGATGGGTCCAAGAAGGAAACCTCAAGCTCAACCCCCTAGGGTCTCTCAAGCCAACATTCCTCCTCAAATGGCTCACAAAGGAAAGAGACCTATCATGCAACCTCAAGCTAGGAAGCAACCAAGACCGGTTCAACAACGAAGAAGGATTGAACCCTTTCATCCACAAAGACAAAGGCAAGGTATGATTTCTTATTTCATCCCTATTTGTCACTTTTGTGGTTGTGATGGTCATATTAGACCAAATTGCTTTCAATATATTAAAATGTGTAGAAAACAAAGCATGATTGAGAAGAAAAAGAAAAGAGCCATGATGCATGTTCCTAGGAATGATAATATTATTATGCATGATCCTAGGACATCTAGAGCCCATATACCAAAGACCACTAAGAAAGCTAAGATTGTTTCTAGGTGGATTAGAAAGAATGACATTGTTTGCCATGTTGCTCAAATAGCCTTGAAGGCAAATTCTTCTAATTTTTGGTATCTAGATAGTGGGTGCTCTAGGCACATGACGGGAAACAAGAGTTTCTTCGAGACTCTTGTTATGGAGGAAGGTGGATATGTCACTTTTGGTGATGGATCCAAAAAGAAAGTTGTAGGGAAAGGAACCATTTCCGTTCCCGGATTACCCTCCTTATCCGATGCTTTATTTGTTGATGGCTTGAAAGCCAATTTAATAAGCATTTCACATCTAAGTGATGAAGGATATTCCGTCTTGTTTTGTAAAGATGATTGCTCAATCCTAAAGCCCGATGGACAAACCTTATTGAAAGGTATGAGATCTAGCGACAATTGCTATTGTCTTGAAGCTAGAATAGTCTCAAACAATGTGTCCATGGATGAGCAAATTGAGTTGTGGCATGAAAGACTTGGCCACATGAACTTTAGGGATCTACGGACCCTTGGAAAGTTCGAGTGTGTGCGTGGCCTCCCTAAGCTTGGGAAGAAAGCCAATGGTGTTTGTGGACCTTGCCAACAAGGAAAGCAAACTAAAAGCATGCACAAAAAGGGTAAGTATCTCACCACCAAGGAGCCTCTTGAGCTTCTCCACATGGACCTCATGGGTCCCATGCAAACCGAAAGTTTGGGTGGAAAGAGATACATTTTTGTATGTGTTGATGATTTCTCTAGATTTACATGGACATACTTTCTTAGAGAAAAATCCGAAACTTTTGATAAGTTTAAAATGCTTTGTACTAAATTACAAAATGAAATGAAATCTAACATTAGAAGCATTAAACGGATTAGAAGTGACCATGGGAGAGAGTTTGAGAATGCCTCTTTTGAAAGCTTTTGTGATAGCTTAGGCATCTCCCATGAGTTTTCGGCTCCTAGGACACCTCAACAAAATGGAGTTGTTGAGAGGAAAAATAGGGTCCTCCAAGAGATGGCCCGAGTGATGTTGCTTAGCAACAATGTCCCTAGGAACCTATGGGCCGAAGCCATCAATACGGCTTGCTATATAGGAAATCGTGTGTTCCTAAGGCCCGGTTCTAGAAACACCTCCTATGAGCTATGGAAGGGTAGGAAGCCAAATGTTAGCTACTTCCACACATTTGGAAGCAAATGCTACATTTTAAATGACCGTGATCAACTTGGCAAGTTTGATGCTAAGAGTGATGAGGGTATCTTTATTGGCTACGCCTTGAATAGTAAAGCCTATAGAGTTTTCAACTTGAAGACTCGAACCGTCATGGAATCATCAAATGTGGTCATTGATGATACTAGGCTCAAGTCTAATGACCATGAGGAGGAGGATGTTCTAGAGGATGACACTCCTTTGGAGAGGGTTGTGGTGACTCCCAATGTTGGGACATCTAATGAAGTCACACAACCCATTACTAGAGTTCCTCTCTTGGACTCTAAAGAACCCGCTCCATGGGTTAGGAAACTCCATGATAAAGAAGATATCATTGGAGAGGTAAATGAGGGTGTTAGGACTAGACGTCAACTTGCTAATCTTATTAGCTATACTTGCTACACCTCTCAAATTGAACCCAAAAAGGTTGAAGAAGCCTTACATGATGAATTTTGGGTTCTTGCCATGCAAGAAGAGCTAAACCAATTCGAAAGGAATGAGGTTTGGACTCTAGTTCCTAGGCCTAAGACCACTAATGTCATAGGCACTAAATGGATATTTAGGAACAAATCCGATGAGGATGGCAACATAGTGCGGAACAAGGCTAGACTTGTAGCACAAGGGTACTCTCAAATTGAGGGTATCGACTTTGAGGAGACATTTGCTCCCGTTGCCCGTTTAGAGTCTATTAGGCTTCTCTTGTCCATTTCTTGTGTGCACAAGTTCAAATTGCACCAAATGGATGTCAAGAGTGCCTTCCTCAATGGCTTCTTGCAAGAGGAAGTGTTTGTTGAACAACCCAAGGGGTTTGTGGATGCACACCACCCCAACCATGTCTATCGCCTCAAGAAGGCACTATATGGGTTGAAACAAGCACCGAGGGCTTGGTATGAGCGCCTCACTCAATTTCTTGTTGACAATAACTACACAAGAGGTAGTGTTGACAAGACACTATTCATCAAGAGAGACAATGATGAGCTTTTCATAGCTCAAATATATGTCGATGACATAGTGTTTGGCTCCACCAACAACACCAAGGTCCAACAATTTGTTGATGTTATGTCTCATGAATTTGAGATGAGTCTTGTTGGTGAGCTTAATTACTTCCTAGGTTTGCAAATTAGGCAACTTGATAATGGGATCTTCATAACCCAAGCCAAATATGCCAAAAACCTTGTGAAGAAGTTTGGTCTTGAAAAAGCCAAACATTGTGACACTCCTATGAGCACCACTTTGAAGCTAAGCAAGGATGCTAGCGGTAAAAGTGTGGACCAAACCTTATATCGTGGCATGATAGGGAGCTTGCTCTATTTGACCGCAAGTAGGCCCGATATATCTTTTAGTGTAGGAGTTTGTGCTAGGTACCAATCCGATCCCAAGGAGTCCCATCTCTCTTCGGTTAAGAGAGTCATTCGCTTTGTGAATGGGACTTCCAACTATGGGATTTGGTACTCATTTGACACTAATCCTAGTCTTGTAGGATATAGTGATGCGGATTGGGCAGGAAATTGTGATGATAGGAAGAGCACATCGGGCGGTTGCTTCTTTCTAGGCAACAACTTGGTGTCGTGGTTTTGCAAGAAGCAAAACTCGATTTCCTTGTCCACGGCGGAAGCCGAGTACATAGCCGCGGGGAGTGGATGCACTCAACTTATGTGGATGAAGCAAATGCTAGTGGATTACGGATTCAACCAAGGTACTCTCACTCTCTTTTGTGATAACATGAGTGCCATTAATATTTCCAAGAATCCGGTGCAACATTCTAGAACTAAGCATATTGACATCCGCCATCACTTCATTAGAGAGCTTGTTGAAAATAAATGCATAGTACTTGAACATGTAGGTACTAATGATCAACTTGCGGACCTATTTACTAAACCTTAGATGCTACTCGATTTAAAACTCTTAGTAGATCTATTGGGGTATGTCTTGTGGAGTGATGTTCTATGATTGACCCCATATGGGGAACTCAAGCAAAGAGAGCTATTTTGCATTCTTGTATCTTGCAAAAAATTTGAAATATCTTATGCCTCTTCTTTTAAATTGCTTGAGTAAGCTTGGTTGTACATATGTATATATGTTTAAAATTCCATAAGTGTGAACCTTGCTTGTCTACAATCCATGTCATATTTATGTTCAAACATGCATTTTTGGACTAGGAGATTTACATAGGAAGTATGATGTGAATGACCTATAGTTTTCTCCATAACATGATGATTCTTTAATAACATGCTAATGTCAAATGAAAAAGCATGAAATTCATATAACATGCTCACATGAAAAGCATGAATTGATGATTGCATATTCTTAAAAATGCAAAACTTGTGTGAAAACTTATGAGACTCAAAATGAATAAAGGATCTTGTATCCATTCAAAGGAATTTACATTCCAAATGTCTCTCTTTCTTTATTAGTTGAACATGGTTACTATCATACGGATAATTTTATCCGGAAAAATCAAATAGGGTGCAAAGTCGCTCATGCCATGTTTCGCTTATAAAGTTGGATATAGTTGCTCCTAAATTGAAATTCATAATCTCTATATCCTTGCTTTTCCCATGACATTGGTGAAATTGGTTTGAATTCTTATTAGAAACCTTTGTCATTTGCTTTGCCAAATACCATTGTATTTTGGACTTGAATGCTATATGTCTTGTATGCAAAGCATGTTGGATTCACACATTTTCTCAAATTAAATCTCCTTGTTTCTCTCAAATTAATTGAAGTGCATAAAGTGACTTATATGTATATGCATATCTTGCATGCTTCTATCTCTCGTTGCTATGAGTGACCCAATTGGGGACTACTCCTTTGCCTATATCATGACAAAAAGGGGGAGTAGGATATGGTAAGGGGAGGTGCAAAATATAGAAGCTTTTGTGCACTTTGGGGAGGACATACATTGAGGGGGAGTAACCCGTTGAGGGGGAGCATTGCATTTATCATACATTGCATACATTTGGTAATGTTGTGCCTAAATTCTAAAAATGCAAATGCTTGGTATTGTTCTCACATGATTAATCTCACACTTTTCTTGTATTAGAAATGTTAGAAACTCTTTTCAGGATTGATTATTCTACAAGAGGATTGAAGACTTCTAGTTGCATTAGCTTATCTCTTTGTAATGTAGAATATCATTATAGTCCCGTAGTTTCTATTTTTTTGTGAGGAATCTTTGTGAGTGATGGTTTTGTCACGAAATAGCCAAAGGGGGAGATTGTAAGGATTCCCGTTGTTTTTAATTGGCTTATTTCGTGATCAAACCATATGTGGGGGTTCTTTGTAAGGGTAGCCTAAGTATCGGTCTTCTTGTTCGAAGCCCTTTGAAGACCTCGTGTTGATAAGCACCGAAGGTAAATTTCTATGTGCTTACTTTTCTTTGAAGAGATTTAGAAGCACACACACACTAAACATTCATTGCATATGTGTGCATTCTCTTCATTTGTCACAATTCACACTTGCACTTATTTATTATATTTTGTTGTGTGTTATTGTGTCTTGTTGTTGTGTTAATTCGTTTCCCGATAACTTTTGGAAACGTCCGCGCATGCACGAGAATGTGCTTGGTTTAGCGCGAGGACCGCCTATGGAGAATGCCCTTGGCTTCTCCTTGGTTTTCACCTTTCTAGGTGATCGGCGGTTATGATCGGCGGCCTGGCCGCCGAATGAAACCGCCGTTTCAGTCCAGATTGGTCTGAAGCTTTTCTGCGGTTAATATCGGCGGTCACGACCGCCGTTCGAAACCGCCGTTTCAAGACCTGATTGATTTATCTCTCGGTCTAATTCGGCGGTTGAAACGGCGGGCATTAAACCGCCGTTCGAAACCGCCGTTCATACCTGGTCGATTTGATCTCTCTGTTCTGTTTCGGCGGTTGGAATCGGCGGTCACGAAACCGCCGAATGAACCGCCGTTTTTGCTCTGTTCTTCACGAGCTCAATTCGGCGGTCATTAACGGCGGCCTGGCCGCCGATTGAAACCGCCGATTGGCGCGTTTCTTTGAAACTTACTTAAACGACCACACTTTGATTTGGCCCCCTATATATATGCCACTTTGACTTTAGGTCAATTAAGAGAGTTCATATTCAGAATTCATACTTAGGATATTTTTCAAAGAGAAGAAAAATTCCAAGAACTCCATTCTTGATTCTCAAACACTTTTCATGATCATCAATCATCATCTAGCATCATCTTAGATCATCTAGATGTCATCTAGCATGGAATCTTCATCATACTTTGCTTGGTAAGCTTTTCACTAATATCTTACATGTTTTGTGTTTCTCTTATCTAGCAATCTCAATTAATTACTTGTTTGTTATTTTGTATGCTTTAGATACAATATTGAGATGAGTATGATGTATGTTTGAGATTTTATATTGTGCTTGAATATTAGGTTTTGTGCTTAATATTGATTAGCTAAACTAATTGACATGTCATTTAGTTTTGATATCTAGGATTATACTTAATTGCATATTAATCATCTTAGATAAGCATATAGGGTTTCCCTTGCTCTATGTTGCATTTTGGATATTCACATATATTCACTTAGGGTTGTATTCTCTTCAAAGAGAAAGTAAGTCTTGTGTGTAGCATCCGGGATTAGGTTGCTTAGAACGCAAGCAAATTGGACTAGGTTCACTCTTACCGGGATTAGGTAGGTGTGTGATTACTTCCGGGATTAGGTTGTAATCGTTTGCACATTTAGTGGATTCGAGGTTCGAGTGTGGCTTACTTACATAGCCCGTGGTTTTTCCCGTGAGGGTTTCCACGTAAAAACCAAGTGTTGTTTTAATTTCCGCACCATATTACAATTGCTTGGTTATATTATCTTGAGGGCATTTTCGTAATTTTGACTAACACGAAAAATTGGGTAAAAAGCGTAAAATCTATTCACCCCCCCTCTAGATAGCTTTATACACACCGTGCTATTATTTGTTTCAAAAGGGAGAGATATATATACTTCCTTCTGCTGTTGAAAAGATGGGTGACAAGGTTAGACTTTCTCTCCCCTTGGTTGTTTGGGGGTAGGTTAGGGTAGTTTTGTTGGTGCGGTTATGGGAATCTGACGTGTTGTCTTTGGTTGAGGTTCTGCGGATGTTAGGGTTGGTTTTCCTTCCATGACAAGTTTTGGTTGTTTCTCCATGCCAGGTTGTATGTGTTTGGTTAGGGATTGTTTTGGGGATTTTGGTTGGCATGTTGTTGTTGGGGTTGATTTTGGAAGTTCCGGTTGTAGTTAACAAAGGACACTTATTCTGATGGGCTTGAAGCAAACGGGTTTCCAACTTCACAATTCATGCTAGAGTGTGGCCCCAAACACCACTCACATTGGGCTACTTGCACATTGCTAGGCCTTGCATTCAACTTGTTCATTTGATTTTGAAGTGCCACCATTTGAGCATTTACACTTGTCAACTCATCTACTTCAATCAAACCCGAAGCCTTCCTTGGTAATTGTCTCTGGTTCCCTTAATGGCTGTTGTTAATTGCCATTTCTTATAGGAGATCATTGGCCGCATCCAATGATTTGCTCATTAAAGAACCTCCAGCAGCCGCATCCACTAAATTCCTTGTTGACATCGTAATTCCTTGGTAGAAAGCTTGCAAAGTCTGCCACTTTGCAAGACCATTGTGAGGACATCTCTTGATTAGCTCCTTAAACCTCTCCCAAGCTTCGTAGAGACTCTCATTCTGAAATTGCTGAAAAGAAAGGATCTCATTTCTAAGGCAAGCAGCCTTCCCTGGTGGAAAAAATATGTTTAAGAATGCTTAGGTCAACTGATTAAAGGTAATGATCGAGTTTGATGGTTGGAAGTTAAACCATATCTTTGCATCGTTTCCCAAAGAGAATGAGAACAACTTCAACTTGATAAAATCGTCGAGAATCCCGTTGTACTTGTAGGTGTCACAAATCGCGTTGAAGTTCTAAAGGTGCAAGTTTGGATCATCATTCGCCAAACTGAAAAGAATACTCGGTGTGTTCTAAATATTATCTAGAGGGGGGTGAATAGATTTTAAATATTATTACCCAATTTTCGCATGCAAGTCAATATTACGAAAATGCCCCTACTAGTCAAAAATACAAGCAAGTGTAATATGGTGCGGAAATAATAAATGACACTTGATTTTTACGTGGAAACCCTCAACAGGGAAAAACCACGGGCTGGTAAGTGCGTCACACTCGAACCTCGAAATCCACTATATGAAAATATGGTTACACCCTCAAGTGATTCTCGGACCCTCACCCTAGATAACCTCAGGCTATGGATACTACCACTCGCCACTCTTGGTTCAATCCCTAGTGATATCCCCTGATACACTACTCTTGGCGTGAGCACCCTCTAATCTACCACGCGGGCCTTTTATAGCGGCTCTAGTCCAATTTGCTTGATCCTCGTAGTCACTACTTGTAATGATGTTTACAGCCTAATCCCGGTCTGTAACCCACCACTACTACCCGCAGGCCTGTAATAGCAACCCTAGACCAAGACTTCAATCTCTCAAAAGAGATGCACAACCCTATGTGAATATGTATGAATATTCAATTAATGCAATAAGAGCTAGGGTACTCTAAATGCTTACCTAGGATTATAAGATGACAATATAATCAATCCTAGATATCACATGTAGCTATATGTCATGGCATATAACTTTAGCTAAGTAAAGGATAACCAATCCTAGATACAAAGCTATCATATAAAACCCACAAACATTCAAAGGATTAACTAGTTGATTAAAGACAATCTATCAACCTAGTTATCAATACATCACACAAGAATGTTCATGGCATAGCTTTTAGGCAATAATGACCTAATCAATTAAGCTATGAAAAATAATCTCAATCAACAAATGAGATCAATTAGCTAGATGGCATATGAACATTAAAGCCTAGCTATCAAATAATAACCCAATCAACACATAATCTCAATCTTATATGTAGAAATTAATCTAAACACATATAAGTAAAATATGAGATAAAATTGATAAGTAGAAACACTAATTATGTAAGATAAAAGTGTTCAACAAATCATACCATGTGTGTTGAAGAAGTCCCATGCATTAGCATATGCTAGATGATCCTAGATGATGCTTAGATGAAGATTTATGCATGTGGGAATGGGTTTAGAGAGATAAAGATATGATCTTTAAGCTTTCTCTCTCAAGTCTCTCTAAATATCTCTTTAGGGTTCTTATGATCAAAGACTTATGTTCTGAACCAGAGATAAGGATGTATTTATAGAGACCAAAAACAGGGCAGGTGAAAATACAATTTTGCCCCTGAAATCGCACGATCGGCGGTTTCATTCGGCGGCCAGGCCGCTGAATTGAACCGCCGAATGGCTCCCGAGAGGAACAGGGGAACATCGGCGACTTCGTTCGGCGGTTTCGAAACCGCCGATCAGAACCGCCGTTTTGGACCCGAGAGGAATTTCAATCAGGTCTGATTCGGCGGTTTCGAACGGAACCGCCGTTTCACCAAACATGGTAAAACCAAGGAGAAGCCAAAGGCAACTCCACCGGTGATCATCGCGCAAAACAAAGTACACTAACGTGCACGCGAGGACGTTTCCGAACAACATTCGGGAAACGAATTTCTCCACACTAAAAGCTAATCATTCATGAAGTGCAAGTGTGGGTATTGAATGCATCATAATGCCTAACATGTCATGGCATTTCATAGAACAAGATGCACTCAAATAAATGCAAGAAGAGATATTGAATAAATCAATAAAGCATAATGCACACAAAATATAAACACAACATTCAAGATAAGAGTTATGCATGAGTTGTGTGTGTGTGTGCAACTAGATCTCTTCAAAGCATGTAAGCACTAGAATTTACCTTTGGTGCTTCTTCTCTTGAGGTCTTGAGAGGGCATTGGTTGTGTAAAACACCAACCATCAAATACCTAAGCTACCCTTACATCAAGCCCCAATATGTGGTTTGACCACGAAATAAGCCAATCAATTAATGGGAATCCTTACAATCTCCCCATTTGGCTATTTCGTGACAAAACCACCACTCACATTGATTCCTCACAACATAATAGAAACTACGGGTCAACTATGATTTTCTACTTTACAAAGAGATAAGATAAATAGTCTTGAAGTCTTCAATCTCAAGTAGAACAATCAATCCCTGAAAGCACAGTTTCTATACTTTCCAATACAAGAAAAGGTGAGATGAATCAAGTGAGATAAATCAAGCATTTGCATTTAAGAATTTAAGTACAACATCATGCAATGTATGTAATGTGCAAATGCTCCCCCTCAAAGGGTTACTCCCCCTCAATTAGTATTCTCCCCAACATGCACAATTGCTACTACAATTTGCAACTCCCCTTACCACAACCTACTCCCCCTTTTTGTCATGATATAGACAAAGGAGTAGTCCCCAACCGGGTTACTCAAGACAAAGAGAGATAGTAGCATTCTAACCATTTGCATAATCAATATAAGTCACTTTATGCAATCTCAATTTATTGGAGAGAAACAAGGAGATTTATTTAAATAAAATGTGTGAATCAAAAAATTGCTTTGCATACAAGACATGTAGCATTTAAGTCCAAAATACCATGGTATTTGGCAAAGCAAATGACAAAGGTTTTTAATATGAATTCAAACCAATTTCACCAATGTCATGAGAGAAGCAAGGATATAGGTTTTCATTGATTTCAATTTAAGAACAACTATATCCAACTTTATAAGCCAAACATGTCATGAGCGACTTTGCACCCTACTTGATTTTTCCGGATAAGATATCCGTATGATTGTAGACATGTTCAACCAATAAAGAAAGAGAGACATTTGGATTGTAAAATCCTTGAATGGATACAAGATCCTTTTTCATTTGAGTCTCATAAGCTTTTTCACACATTATTTGCAGTTGCAGTTAAGAAATGCAATCATCAAAACATGCTTTTCAAGATTAGCATTTAGCATGTCATTTTAGCAATCATCATGTCATGGAGATCATTATAGGTCATTCAAATTTTATCTTATGTATATATCTCCTAGTCCAAAAATGCATGTTTGAACATAAATATGACATGGATTGCAATACAAGCATTGATCACACTTATTGAATAGAAAATATATATATAGTGTAACCAAGCTCACTCAAGCAACAAAAAAGAGAAGCATAAGATATTTCAAATTTTTGCACGTGACTAGAATGCAAAATAGCTCTCTTTGCTTAAGTTCCCCATATGGGGTCAAAATCCACACCACTTCAATGAAGGGCATGTGGTCTAAAAGACTTACCAAGTCCATAGGACCTAGTTGAACCTATTTGAGACATGTTTGTCTCGTAGCAAGCGGGTTCGTCTTTTCTAATCCACTTAGGTGTCTCAATAACATACCTAGTGGTCATAGGTTCTAGAGTTCTAGATGGCAAAGGATCATGCAAATGATTTTCTTCCTTTTTAAGGACATGCATCTTAGCTCTAGCCTTTTTTTTTTTTTCAATCATGCATATAAGATTACATATTTAAATGTAATGCAAGCAACTTGGTCAACATGACCAATAATACCACACAAATGACAAGAGGAGATAAGGTTAGGAATTATACCATTCCCTTGAGCATGCAAAAGTGCTTTCCCTTGTCGTTGTGGTTGTCTTGGTAGTTGGATAGGATCTTTCCTCCTTTGATGATGACCAAGACAATGTTACTTGCTCGGTTGAGCTTGCATGATTGATCACTTTCCTATTAGGATCGTAGGTTGAGGGAAGTTAGCCTTCTTGGTTGGTTAGACCGAGATTGAGGAAGGCTTGGGCTTGAAGCTCTTTGGTGATGTGAGCAACGCCCTTTCATCTTCATCTCCTCTCTCACCTTAGAGGGACATCTCCTCATCGGAGTTATTTTCTTCTCTCTCAAATTCACTCATAGTGTTTGCGTTGAATGAATGCAAATGAGAAGAATGCAAGATGTATGTCAAAAACAATAATCATACAAAATGCACAACACACCAAAAATGAGCTTGGATCACCTAAGTATATCTAGGAACCCCGTTCTGATACCAATTGAAAAGAATACTCGGTGTGTTCTAAATATTATCTAGAGGGGGGGTGAATAGATTTTAAATATTATTACCCAATTTTCGCATGCAAGTCAATATTACGAAAATGCCCCTACTAGTCAAAAATACAAGCAAGTGTAATATGGTGCGGAAATAATAAATGACACTTGATTTTTACATGGAAACCCTCAAGAGGGAAAAACCACGGGCTGGTAAGTGCGCCACACTCGAACCTCGAAATCCACTATATGAAAATACGGTTACACCCTCAAGTGATTCTCGGACCCTCACCCTAGATAACCTCAGGCTATGGATACTACCACTCGCCACTCTTGGTTCAATCCCTAGTGATATCCCCTGATACACTACTCTTGGCGTAAACACCCTCTAATCTACCACGCGGGCCTTTTATAGCGGCTCTAGTCCAATTTGCTTGATCCTCGTAGTCACTACTTGTAATGATGTTTATAGCCTAATCCCGGTCTGTAACCCACCACTACTACCCGCAGGCCTGTAATAGCAACCCTAGACCAAGACTTCAATCTCTCAAAAGAGATGCACAACCCTATGTGAATATGTATGAATATTCAATTAATGCAATAAGAGCTAGGGTACTCTAAATGCTTACCTAGGATTATAAGATGACAATATAATCAATCCTAGATATCACATGTAGCTATATGTCATGGCATATAACTTTAGCTAAGTAAAGGATAACCAATCCTAGATACAAAGCTATCATATAAAACCCACAAACATTCAAAGGATTAACTAGTTGATTAAAAGACAATCTATCAACCTAGTTATCAATACATCACACAAGAATGTTCATGGCATAGCTTTTAGGCAATAATGACCTAATCAATTAAGTTATGAAAAATAATCTCAATCAACAAATGAGATCAATTAGCTAGATGGCATATGAACATTAAAGCCTAGCTATCAAATAATAACCCAATCAACACATAATCTCAATCTTATATGTAGAAATTAATCTAAACACATATAAGTAAAATATGAGATAAAATTGATAAGTAGAAACACTAATTATGTAAGATAAAAGTGTTCAACAAATCATACCATGTGTGTTGAAGAAGTCCTATGCATTAGCATATGCTAGATGATCCTAGATGATGCTTAGATGAAGATTTATGCATGTGGGAATGGGTTTAGAGAGATAAAGATATGATCTTTAAGCTTTCTCTCTCAAGTCTCTCTAAATATCTCTCTAGGGTTCTTATGATCAAAGACTTGTGTTCTGAACCAGAGATAAGGATGTATTTATAGAGACCAAAAACAGGGCAGGTGAAAATAAAATTTTACCCCTGAAATCACACGATCGGCGGTTTCATTCGGCGGCCAGGCCACCGAATTGAACCGCCGAATGGCTCCTGAGAGGAACAGGGGAACATCGGCGACTTTGTTCGGCGGTTTCGAAACCGCCGATCAGAACCGTCGTTTTGGACCCGAGAGGAATTTCAATCAGGTCTGATTCGGCGGTTTCGAACGGCAGCCAGGCCGCCGAACAGAACCGCCGTTTCACCAAACATGGTGAAACCAAGGAGAAGCCAAAGGCAACTCCACCGGCGATCATCGCGTAAAACAAAGTACACCAACGTGCACGCGCGGACGTTTTCGAACAACATTCGGGAAACGAATTTCTCCACACTAAAAGCTAATCATTCATGAAGTGCAAGTGTGGGTATTGAATGCATCATAATGCCTAACATGTTATGGCATTTCATAGAACAAGATGCACTCAAATAAATGCAAGAAGAGATATTGAATAAATCAATAAAGCATAATGCACACAAAATATAAACACAACATTCAAGATAAGAGTTATGCATGAGTTGTGTGTGTGTGCAACTAGATCTCTTCAAAGCATGTAAGCACTAGAATTTACCTTTGGTGCTTCTTCTCTTGAGGTCTTGAGAGGGCATTGGTTGTGTAAAACACCAACCATCAAATACCTAAGCTACCCTTACATCAAGCCCCAATATGTGGTTTGACCACGAAATAAGCCAATCAATTAATGGGAATCCTTACACAAACCATTTAACATACACGTATTCTCAATCATCTAAATCACCGAAGGCTTTATCTCAAAGGAATTTGCTGCAATTATTGGTCGACGAATAGATGACATGTTCTGCTCGAATCTAGGCATCGTGTAATCCTGTAGAGTGCGTTCATCTCCAATATGAGGCAAACCTTCTTGAACTGGAATGGCCTCAGGAGGCAATTCCCTCTGATTTCGATTTGCCACAGGAGACAAACCCATGTGTCCTAGCTGTGCATTCTGATCTCCCATCTCTGCTCTTCTCACCCTTGCCTCACGTCTATTTCTTCGAGCTATTCTCTCAATCTCCAGATCAAAGTTCAAGAAGTGAAGATTTTGGCTCCTTGTACGTGGGTACATGCAAGAGCAATGGTACCTATAAAAGAAACACACAAACTAAATAAAAAGGTTCAAATTAGCAATAAACTAACTAGTATCGATATCAATCATTACGCTCAATCCCCGGCAACAGTGCCAAAAATTGACTAGTCTCTTTAGTGACACTCGCAATAGGATGAGGTCGGAGAGTAGCACAATAGTAAGTAAAGTTCGTTCCCACAGGGATCGATTACCGAAATTGATTAGCCTAAATGATATTCAAACAATCATAAAGAAAGGTTTTCTAAATAAGCAAATTAAACTAAATTAATAATAATGCTAAATGCTATTGCGAAAGAGAAATAACAAGAAATAAACACAAGTGTAATAATGGAGAAAAATATGTTAGGACTTGACTACACCCCACCCTATATTGACTTCCGTTCTAGACTCAATTACTCACCCAAAATATTAACCTACAATCTCGGTCGAGTAAAGTAGGTTACACCTAAAATCATACCCAAGCCTATCTTTCGATTACTCAGAATATATGAATAGGTTCATTAAGGATATTGGCGCACTAACGAATCCTATACACTAGCCTAAGTAGGTCTACTTTTCTAGACATTCATAGAGGGCATTTTATCGAACACGTGGTATGCGTCTCCGGTCAATACATAACACACAACAAAAATTCATTCAAAAGGAGATCAATCAATTGAAAGCTTTAAGCACACTAAAATACCCATACAAACCACACTTGCACAAAATGGATAAAACAAAGGTCAATACATATAGATATTCAAGGGTGGGGTTTCATCAAATCCTAGCACTAAATGTTTAGCTCATCATGTTACAAATGGTAGCCATACAATAGATTAAATCAATTAAATACATGGCTATGTAAAGGAAAAGAAAGACAATAAAGATTAGAGAAAACTAATGAGATCTTCTCTTCTTCCTTTGCTCCTCTCTTCTTCCTTTATTGTGGATTGTGTAGGAATTTAGGAAAGGTGGAGTCTTGGTGAATATGGTAAATGGAAATGGTAGATGTGTTTGGATTTTTGGGAGTGGTTGGTTGTGTGGAAGAGATGGTGAAATGAGAGGGTTTTTGGGTTATGATTTTCATTTTTCAATTGTGTGTCTTTTCTCCCTTGTGATAAGATCAAGAGATGTATATATATGGGTTAAAAAAAGGGCTGAAATTTCATCCAAAATGATGAAAAGACGGACTGCTGCGGTTTGGGTTTTTCACGGTTAGTGGAAGCGGCATCTGAAACGCGGCAAGCTTGGAGGGTTACTGTCGCCCGACTGCCGCGGTTGGACAACCGCGGCACTTCAACCGCGGCACATTACTATCGCGTGGCTACCGCTTGCTTGCCACGGTCGAGAGCTCGAGCTTGGAAGCCATGGAAGCTTGGGAGAATTGGAGGAGATGGAAATCACGTGCATGGAGGCTTGTAAGTGGGTCCATCGTGACAGGATAAGTGCCGGCCGTCGATCTGGGTAGAAAACCGTAGGAAAAACCACCAAAAACCGATCGAAAAAGGCCAGGTCAGAAGTCGGGTCACGACCGGGTCGATCGGGTCGGGTCTGGTCGGGTTTGATCGCGGGTTGCTGAAGGTTGAAGATGGTCTAACGTCATGCTGACATGAGTAATCCCTAAACGACGCCATTTCGCTGCTGACGCTGTGCTTTGCTCGGTGATTTACAACATGTACCCCTGTACTCTTTCTTAATCACCGAATATTCAAATTTATCTGCACATTTGCACTTTGACCCCTGATTCTCCAAAATTACACCAATGCCCCTGAGCTCTAAAAATACCTGAAACACTTATTTTATCATATTAAATACCCGGTTTTACCCGAGAAACGAACTCAAAATGATACGGAAATGGGGCTACACTTTGTGTAGAAGTGAAGCAATTATGAGCATTGATGACCTAGTCCTCTCACTTCTTGATCACATTCACAAAGTCTTGTTAACTGCTTTCTTAGATAATTCAGTTCTAAATCAATCATCAAACAAACTCTCTTGGTTACTTTTAATTGCTTAGCTTTAATTAGAATTAGTTATAATTGGTAAATCACTTTTCCTCGTGGAAACGATCCCTACTTGTCACTGTACTTATCTCCCGATTCGTGCACTTGCGAGTTAGGTTTTTATAACACGATTTTATCCATCTCTAACTTCCTTAAAAATTTCACACAAGTGAGTGATGCTTATTAAGTTAGCTTGTAACCCATCAACATACAAAGTATCATGAAGTTTAGGCAATCTGGGGATACAAATTGTTCCCTTGCCAAGAACTTGCTTTTTGGTACCATCACCAAAAGTAACCCAACCTCCATCCTTTAAAACAAGATTCTTAAAGAACTCTTTGTTCTCGGTCATGTTCCTAGAGCAACCACTATCTAGGTACCAAGAGTATGAGGAGTTGGCTCGTAGAGCATATTGTGCAACTAGACATTTAGGTGTGTCTTTTCTAACCCACACACTCTTCACAATACACTTCTCCCTCTTGCCACTATCATGCTTTGACTCAATGTTAGACTTTTTAACATGCACATTGACCTCATTGGTCACATTTTCAAAAATATCAAACAAAGCATTATCAATTTTCTTATGCATAGTAGAGTGAGGCACAACACAAGATTTAGCAAGCAAGTCGTCAACAAGTTTCTTCACAACATGTTATTCCAAGGTCTTCCTAGGTCTAGTACTAAATCCATACATGGATGATTGCCTAGGTCCATTCAAAGACATATCATGAAAAGCATTATCAAGTTTGCATTTCCAAATATATTCAAAGCACCTAGGTCGAATATGTCCTATCATATTACAATGATGACAAATAGGTATGAATTTGATAAATTTACCATTTGCATTTGCTTCCAAAGCATTTGGTCTTCTCACAATTTTACCTCTTTGAAGTGCAACCCTTGATGCTCTACCTCTTGCATTTGAGGTTGATTCTCTTTGACTTTGATCTTGTTGTGATCTCCCATTTGAGATCCTTATTGATGAAAAGGCATCTCCGGTAGCTTTCATTGTTTTACCTTGAGAGAGAGTACCTACATTTGATTCACCACTTGCTTTGACAAAAATAGATTTGTTAGATGAAGGGGTCTCCTTCTCATTGATATAACCCAAACCTCTTTTGTGACATGGATGCTTACCACTTTTAATAAGGGATTCTACCTTGTTAGAACTAGATGACATATTGTGAATCATCTTACTAGCCTCATCAAGTTTATCACTAAGCATCCTATTTTTAATGGCATATTTCTCTAAGATATCATCACTTTTCCTAACATCTTCATGTGATTTATTTAGCCATTGTTCATACTTTTTCTCTTGATTTAAGTGCTCACTAAGTTTGGCTTTAAGCATGTTTTCTAGCCTTCTAGCACTAACAAGAGAACTATCCCTTTGCTCAATTTCTGGCTTGAAGATGTTAAGTCTATCATTACTATCTTTTAGATTCATTTCTAGACTTAAGATCTTGCCTTTAAGTTCATTAACCTAGTCCATGATTCTTTAGCTTCTTATTGAGGGACACACTGACTTTAGATAAGCGTTCATTTTCAAGAATAAGATCATTGATCTTTTTCTCATCCAAGTCAATATGTTCAACAAAAGAAGCCACATAGGAATACACTTCCTTAATCATGACTACCACAAATAAAACAAAAACACTACAAAGAAAGAATCTGTCTAAGTGTGTCTAGACACTCGCTTTGATACCAAATGAAATTCCCTTAAGTAATAGTGTAGAAAATACCTAGAGGGGGGGTGAATAGGTATAAGCCCAGTTTCTTCCAAATTCAAAATAAGCGGAATATAAAAATTAAAAGCACACTTGTTAAGACTTAACAATTGAATTGATTTAAACAACACATGTGGAAATCAATATACAAGAGATGCAATTAATAAAAAAATATGGAAGACAAAGAAATATAAAACGAAACTTGACACAATAGTTTTTACGTGGCAAAACCTCAAAGAGGAAACATCCACGGGTTGATACCACAACCACCGGCAAAGCAATTCACTACGAATAAAGGAGGTACACACTCAATGCAATCAACTCCTAGTCTATCCTTAAGACCAAGTGAATCACTTCCTTACTTCATATCCAAGATGAGTCTTTCACCTCTAGGAAGCAACTTCCTATCCAAAACTCTCAAGTCTCTAGGAAGGTTTCGTGCTTAGCTATTCGGATCATAAAGATCCTAGTCAAGCTTCCCTAGCTCAACCATCCGGAGTATCACACTCCTAGCTAAGACTTTTGCTTAGTTATTCGGATCCTCTTGATCCTAACTAAGACTCCTTGCTTGGCTATCTGGAATCCTTTCCTAGCCAAGTCTTCTTGCTCAAATTAAAGCTTCACTCACTTTAACAAGAGACTTCAACCTTTTCACAAGGCAATGATCTAGGTGATACAAATGATGCAAACCACAATCAAATAAAGCAAGATGGTCAATCAAGCTCTATGAACATGCTTAGAGATATTCTAGGATATGCTTTCAACAAACAATCACAAATGTACCTAGAAGTCAAGGCATGTGTATCAATAAGAACAAGTTAAGACTATTCAATATTTCACCCAAAAATTCTTAGTTCTTAGATCATGAAATTAAACCTAGAAATTATCATGAGACACATCATTCAAGATATTTCTAGAATCAATTTCAAGTTTAGTAAAATATGTTCAAATAAGATCACAAGGCTAAAACTCAACAATCAATCAATCATACAAACCTAGAGGGTGAACTAACATCATTCTTAACCACTACAAGAAAATAATACCTTTCTTGACAGTTAAAAACTGTCAAGAAACCTCCTTGACAATTTTTAAACTGTTAAGACAATTCGGCCCTCCAGCCACCGATGCCAGCCCCTACTGGCTAGCAAACCGCCCGTCCACCGGTGGCCCGTTCAGCCACCGACACCGGCCCCTGCCCCCCATATATATATAAATATATATAAATATATAATTATATATTATTTAATATAATAATATATTATATATAATACATATAATAATATATATATTATATAATATAACACATATATATAATATAAATATATAATATATATTATTTAATAAATTAATATATACTAATATAATATAATATAATATATACTAATATAATATAATATAATATATAATACATATAATAATATATTTATATAATATAAATATATAATATATGTAATAATATATAATATTTATGATAATATAATATATATAATAATATAATATATAAATGTATTATATTATATATGTTTATACATCGTTATATATATTTTAATATAATATATAGTACATATATATAAAATATATATTTATATATCATTAATGTAATAATATATAATAATAAAATATTATTTTTGGAAAGGAGCTGAGAGTATTTTTGTAATAGAGTTGGGGCATATAAGGGTATTTATGGAATATAAATTTTAGTTTGGAATGAAATGGAATGGCTTTCCATTGGTTCCTCTCTCATGATCCAAATCTTCTTCTCATCTCTCCCCTCTCTTGATTTCTCACTGTGAGAAATCATCAAACACATTGCATGCACCCATACAATCTCTTCATTTCGAACACACTCAAATCATCAAAAACTCACATACAAATCCACCAAACACACTAACCATATACACACACTAACCATATACACACACAAACCAACCAAGAGAGAGAAAAAAAAAACATCATAGTGAAAATAGAAAATCAAAAAAGCCAAAACTAAAATTAGGAAATCCAAAACAGTTTTCTCATTGGATTCTCACCAGAACCTCTTGATTAGTTCCAAACTGACTCAATTTCTACCCAAACCAAGCCCTCCTCAATCACTTTTCAAAAGGAGATTTGAATGAAGGAATTGAATTCATAACTATTGAAGTTGGATGGTGAATTCACCTTTTTTCATTACATATGGGGATCTGAACAAGAACCATTGGAAAATAGCCTTTGTCACCAGATTCAAGATCTGGAGTATCGTCATGTTTGGAAACTGGTTTAATTTTTTTAAAGCGGATCCAGAAACAACCGAGACAGAATAAGTCTGTCCATGCTCTGTATAAAGAAGAGAATAATACAAGCATTGGCCAGAAACTGAAGAGGAGGAGCCAAGTACTCAACACGAATCAAAACCCACCCAGAATACATCAAATAAAAAATACCCTTTATAGCAATTGGACTAGTGAATATGTATTCGAGTTGTAACTTTGGTGTCCCGAAATGCCAACCTTTTTTTTTTCTCTCTTTTGGTTGATTTATGTGTGTATATGGTTAGTGTGCTTGGTGGATTTGTATGTGAGTTTTTGATGATTTAGGTGTGTTCGAAATGAAGAGATTGTATGGGTGTATGCAATGTGTTTGATGATTTCTCACAGTGAGAAATGAAGAGAGGGGAGAGATGAGAAAGAGATTTGGATCATTGAGAGAGGAACCGATTGCTTCCCCCAGATGCGCCGGCGAAGTGGGGGCCCACTTTGTCGGCTTCCTCTAGATCACCGGCGATGCACTGTGTAAGGATTCTCATGTGTTGATTGGCTTATTTCGTGGACAAACCACAAATGGGGCTCTTTGTAAGGGTAGTCTAGGATTTGATGTTCATGTCTAATGGCCCTTTCAAGACCTCAAGGTTTCAAGCACTCCAAAGGTATATCTAATGCTTGGTTTCGTGCTTTGAAGAGACTAGATGCACACACACACACATTCCATTCATATCCACTCTTTATGTATAACATGTGTTTATTTATGTGTGCATTCATGTTTAAAACATCTCTTCATGCAGGTTATTTTGATTGCATCTTGTATGTCCAATTGCATTGTCATGCATAGTCTTAGGATTACAATTTTGCAATGGGCGCTGTCGAAAGCACTCTACAGAAGCGTTGTACGAACAGCGCCCATATAAGCGCAGTACATACCTGATCGATTTAATTCGGTCGCTGTATAGGCGCTGTACGAAGCGCTGTACAAAGCGCTGTACGTACAGCGCCACTCTGTTTTCCCGAGAGAACAGAGTTGGGGCGCTGTACAGGCGATGTACAGAAGCGCTCTACGTACAGCGCCCAACGCAAATTCAGGGTAACTTATTCAAAACGACCACACTTTGATTTGGCCCCCTATATATATGCCACTTTGATTTTAGATCAATTAAGAGAGTTCATATTCAGATTTCATACTTAGGATATTTTTCAAGACAAGAAAAATACACAAAGAACTCACCTTTTATTACTCAAACAAATTTTCCATGATCATCAATCATCATCTAGCATCATCTTTGATCATCTAGATATCATCTTGCATGGATTCTTCATTACACTTTGCTTGGTAAGTTTTTTCACTACTATCTTACATATTTTGTGTCTTTTCTTATTCAAGCAATCTCATTTATTACTTGTATGATTTTCATATATCCCTTGGATACAAGATTGAGATTAGTGTATTGATTGTTTGAGAAGTTGTATTGTGATAGCTAATTAGGTTTTTGTTTAATCTTGATTAGCTAAACTATTTGACATGTCATTTAGTTTTTAATATCTAGGATTGCTTTAATTACAATATCATCATCTTAGATAAGCATATAGGGTCTCCCTTGCTCTATGTTGCATTTTGGATATTCATATATTCACTTAGGGTGTTAATCTCTTCATTGAGAATCAAAGTCTTGTGTGTAGCTTCCGGGATTAGGTTGCTTAGATCGCAAGCAATCGAACTAGGTTCACTCATACCGTGATTAAGTAGGTGTGTGATTACTTCCGGGATTAGGTTGTAATTTCATCACATTTAGTGGATTCAATGTTCGGGTGTGGCTCACTTAACAGCCCGTGGTTTTTCCCATAAGGGTTTCCACGTAAATATCAAGTGTTGTTTATATTTCCGCACCATATTACACTTGCTTTATTTTATTGACTATTATGGGCATTTTCGTAATATTGTCCTTAAATGAAAATTGGGTAAAATCTCTTAAAATCAATTCACCCCCCCCCCCCCTTAGATTAATATTCTACACACCTAGTATTCGTTTCAATTGGTATCAGAGCGGGTTCCTAGATATACTTAGGTGATCCTTGCTTATTTTGGTGTGTTTTGCATTTTGTGTGATTTTTGATCATTTATACATTTGCATTCATTTAATTCATTCATAAATACTATGAGTGGAAACGGTGGAAATGGTGGTGGCAACGAGGGTGCTTCTAGCACAAGGCCTCCACTTCTTACCCGGTTGAACTATTCCCAATGGAAAGGGAAGATGGAATCCTACATATGTCAAATTCACGACCGTGCGTGGATGGAGGTGGAAGATGGATATAATCGACCCATGATGACTCCCACTGGTGGAGGAGAAGAAGTATTGAAGCCTAAGGCGCAATGGAGCGCACAAGAGTTTGAGGCTTCAAAGTGGAATAGGAAGGCGCGCGATGCACGCCATCCTTTGTGCAATGGATGAAAATCAGTATAAGCTAATTCAGAACACTCAAATCGCGAAAGTGGCTTGGGATATCTTACAAGTTGCACATGAAGGAACCGAGGTGGTGAAGGAATCCAAGCTTCAAGTCCTCCAAACTCAATTCGAGTTACTTAGGATGGGAGAGGATGAATACTTCAATGATTTTGAAATCAAATTGATGGATATCGCTAATCAAAGTCACCAACTCGGAGACCCGAATTCGGATAGGAGAGTCAAGCAGAAAATCATGAGATCTCTCCCCGATAGGTTCGAATCAAAGGTGACGGCTATAGAAGAAAATAGTGGTTATATGGACATGAAGCCGAGCGAGGTTATTGGAAGACTCCTCGCCTATGAGTCTAGGAAGGCTCCTAGCTCTACACCTCCTAAAAAGTAAAAAGGAATTGCTTTAAAAGCTTCCAAGGATGAAAATGAGGCAAAGAATATTGACTCGGACGAAGACCTTGCCTTATTTGTAAAAAGGTTCAACAAGGTTATGAAGTTTGGGAGAAAGGGTTTTGGATCAAAAGGTCAAGATTTGAAGAAAAAGGGTTCTTTCAAGAAGTTTGAACCTAGGTAAGAAAGGACCGAAAGGAAAGGGGTCTAATGCTTTGAGTGTGGTGGCATAGGTCACTTTGCCCCCAAATGTGCTAATCACAATGAAAAGAAGAAGGGTAAAGTGATGGCCGCCACATGGAGTGGTAGTAGTGATGACTCCAATGAGGGAGATGAGTCTTCAAGTGATGAACAACTCATGGCTAACTTCCTAGCCTTTGCTTCATCCCACAAGAGCAAAAGTGCTAGTGAAAAAGAGGAAATAAGTCAAGAGGAAAATGACTCAAGTGAAGGAGAAAGTGATTCCTCATCTAACTCCATAAATAGTTTTGTGGAGAAAAAGGTGCTTGCTAAATACCATGCCGAGTTCAATGATTTAGCAATCAAGAGCATGAGAAAGATTCAAAGATTGAGAGAAGAGAATCTTGAACTCTCATCTCATAATGGCCACTTAAGTGAACAAGTGGAAAGACTTAAAAAGATAGAAGATAAGCTAAGAAAGGAGTTAGACTTATCTAAGGGGAATGAAGAAGGCTTAATGAGAGAGCTTGAAGAGAGTATAGAATCTATGACTAGGACGGCTTCTAGCACATAAAAGCTTGATCATATTCTTAGTGTTGGAAAGAGTCCGTTTGACAAGAGGGGTCTTGGGTTTGAAGATGGGGAGGAGACTAACACTTCTAAGAAGACCATATTTGTCAAGAGTATGGGGAACCAAAAAGCTTCATCGGTGCAAACTCCTATGAAGAATTTAGAACTAGGACAATGCTCAAATAGTGCACAAGTGAAGGTGGTGCCAAGGAGGCAACATCAAGCTCAACCCTCTAGGGTCATTGAAGCCAACATTCCTCAACAATTGGCTCACAAAGGAAAGAGACCAATCATGCAACCTTAAGCTAGGAAGCAAGCTAGACCGGTTCAACAATGAAGATGGATTGAACCCACTCAACCACAAAGACATGGACAAGCTTTCATGCATGCACAAGGAAAAGGTATGATTCCTTATTTTATACCTACATGTCATTTTTGTGGATTTGATGGTCATATTAGACCAAATTGCTTTCGATATATTAAAATGTGTAGAACACGAAGCACGATTTAAAAGAGAAAGAATAGAGCCAAGATGCATGTTCCTAGGAATGATAAAATTGATGTGTATGATCCTAGGATAACTAGAGCCCAAGCACCAAAGACCACTAGGAAAAGCTAATATTGTTTCTAGGTGGATTATAAAGAATGAAAATGTTTGCCATGTTGCTCAAATAGCCTTGAAGGTAAATTCTTCTAATTTTTAGTACTTAGATAGTGGGTGCTCTAGACACATGACGGGAAACAAGAGTTTCTTCGAGACTCTTGTTATGGAGGAAGGAGGATATGTCACTTTTGATGATGGATCCAAAAAGAAAGTTGTAGGGAAAGGAACCATTTCTGTTCCTGGATTACCCTCCTTATCTAATGCTTTATTTGTTGATGGCTTGAAGGCCAATTTGATAAGCATTTCTCATCTTAGTGATGAAAGATATTCCGTCATGTTTAGTAAAAATGATTGCTCTATCCTAAAGCCCGATGGACAAACCTTGTTGAAAGGTATGAGATCTAGCGACAATTGCTATTGTCTTGAAGCTAGAATAGTCTCAAACAATGTGTCCACGGATGAGCAAATAGAGTTATGGAATGAAAGACTTGGCCACATGAACTTTAGGGATTTAAGAACCCTTGGAAAGTTCAATTGTGTGCGTGGCCTCCCTAAGCTTGGGAAGAAAGCCAATGGTGTTTGTAGACCTTGCCAACAAGGAAAACAAACCAAAGCCATGCACAAAAAGGGCAAGTATCTCTCCACCAAGGAGCCCCTAGAGCTTCTCCACATGGATCTCATGGGTCCTATGCAAACCGAGAGTTTAGGTGGAAAGAGATACATTTTTGTTTGTGTTAATGATTTCTCTAGATTCACATGGACATATTTTCTTAGAGAAAAATCCAAAACTTTTGATAAGTTTAAAATGCTTTGTACTAAAATACAAAATGAAATGAATTCTAACATTAAAAGCATTAAAAGGATTAGAAGTGACCATGGGAGGGAATTTGAGAATGCCTCTTTTGAAAGCTATTGCAATAGCTTAGGTATCTCCCATGAGTTCTCGGCTCCTAGGACACCTCAACAAAATGGAGTTGTTGAGAGGAAGAATCGGGTCCTTCAAGAGATGGCCTGAGTGATGTTGCTTAGCAACAATGTCCCTAGGAACCTATGGGCCGAAGCTGTAAATACGGCTTGCTATATAAGAAATAGAGTTTTCCTTAGGCTCAGATCTAGAAACACCTCCTATGAGTTATGGAATGGTAGGAAGCCAAATGTTAGCTACTTCCACACATTTGGAAGCAAATGCTACATTTTAAATGACCGTGATCAACTTGGCAAATTTGATGCTAAGACTGATGAGGGTATCTTTATTGGCTATGCCTTGAATAGTAGAGCCTATAGAGTTTGCAACTTGAAGACTCGAACTTTCATGGAATCATCCAATGTTGTCATTGATGATACTAGGCTCAAGTCTAATGACCATGAGGAAGAGGATATTTTAGATGATGACTCTCCTTTGGAGAGAGTTGTGGAGACTCCCAATGTTAGGACGTCCAATGGTAATAATGAGGACACACAACCTCTTACTAGAGTTCCTCTCTTGGACTCTAATGAACCCGCTCCATGGGTTAGAAAACTCTATAACAAAGCAGATGTTATTGGAGAAGTGAATAAGAGTGTTAGGACTAGGCGTCAAATAGCTAATCTCATTAGCTTTACATGCTACACCTCTCAAATTGAACCCAAAAAGGTTGATGAAGCCTTGAATGATGAATTTTGGGTTCTTGCCTTGCAAGAAGAGCTAAACCAATTCGAAAGGAATGAGGTTTGGACTCTAGTTCCTCGGCCTAAAAGCACTCATGTGATAGGCACTAAGTGGATTTATAGGAACAAATCCGATGAGGATGGCAACATAGTGAGGAACAATGCTAGACTTGTAGCATAAGGATACTCTCAAATTGAGGGTATCGACTTTGAGGAGACTTTTGCTCCCATTGCCCGTTTAGAGTCTATTAGGCTTCTCTTGTCCATTTCTTGTGTGCACAAGTTCAAATTGCACCAAATGGACGTCAAAAGTGCCTTCCTCAATGGCTTCTTGTAAGAGGAAGTCTTTGTTGAACAACCCAAGGGGTTTGTGGATGCAAACCACCCCAACCATGTTTATCGCTTCAAGAAGGCTCTATATGGGTTGAAACAAGCACCGAGGGCTTGGTATGAGCGCCTCACTCAATTTCTTGTTGACAATAACTACACAAGGGGTAGTGTTGACAAGACTCTATTCATCAAGAAAGACAATGATGAGCTTTTTATAGCTCAAATCTATGTTGACGATATAGTGTTTGGCTCCACCAGCAACATCAAGGTACAACAATTTGTTGATGCTATTGATGCAGTAAAATCTGTGTTCAATTTACTAAGAAAGTTCGTTCACTGGGATCGGCGATTCTATCGGTCAAAACCAATTAATCTAGCAAGGATTTAATCTAAGTGCGGAAAACTAAATTGCATAATGCTTTGCTTTGGAAGTTTGTTTAATTCTAAAATTTACCTAAATTATGACTACTTGAACTAAAGACTAAAATTAAATCAAATCAAATAAAATATCACACAAAGAATGAATGTATGGAGAGAAATACTAGGGAATCGATGCACCTTTCTGAGACACTCAATGCTCTCAATCAGTCTCAATAAACACCTCAATAGAGTTTAGGGCTTGTTTTGATAATAAACAATTAAGAACGAATCTCCTTCCCACCACTCGCACAAAGGCCATGTGTCAAGTGATGGTAACGAAATCCTTTAGAACAAAACTCTAAGCCAAATCAATGCAACAAGGCCATGCAAACATTAACTTTCAAATCTATTAAGCTTACGATTGTGATTTAAATGGAAAAGGCCATTCACATCTAAACCCTAATCTCATGGGATAAACTAAATCACAAATCCATATCAATTGAGGCCACAAAATAATATGAATAAGTAAAGTAGAACAATTAATTCAATAGACAAGACTAAAACTCAATTGATTAACAAAAGATAGACTAATTGATTACATAGAGTTATCCAAAATTGGTTACATCAATCCCCTAGTTAAAGGTTTAGTTACACATCAATGGAGAGAATAAAAACATAGAAGAGATGAAGATAAAACCCATGATGGCGAGATGCTTCTGTCTTGAAATCCCCGTCGTCTTCTTGTTTTCAGTAATCTTCTAATGATGGCATCAATATGAAAGAATGAAATAATGGTGTTATGAATCTTGATCTGATTGTCTGATAAGGTCCGTTCCTTCTTTTTGCTTTTTCCTTCTTTCTTTTTATAGGTCTTCAGCAGCTTTGAGGAAACGCGGAGACGGTCCAACGCTTGACGTGCCGCTGGGTGGGCATGTGCATGGGCAGCGGAAAATCCAAGACAAACACGCTGGAATGGCTCGCTTGAGGGGTCGCTTGGGAGGCATTTGCCTCTTGGGCGGCATGGGCCGCGGTAAATCACCCTTCTCGACCGCCTGGAGTGCCGCCGATGGTGCATGTGCCTGTTGAGCGGCATGGGCTGCGGAAATTGAGGATTTTGGCCTTTCCTTCATCGTTTGACTCCATCATTTCAAAAATAAGATTAGATCAACGCCTCTATGGAAAGAGACCTGCAACGACTTAACAAACACATCAACCCACCAAAAAAGACCCAAGAAACAAGCATAAACATAGGCAAAATGGGCAAAATATAAGCATAGAATTAGACTGATCAGCTATGTCTCATGAATTTGAGATGAGTCTAGTTGGTGAGCTAAGTTACTTCCTAGGTTTGCAAATTAGGCAAATGAATGATGGGATTTTCATAACCCAAGCCAAATATGCTAAGAACCTAGTGAAGAAGTTTGGTCTAGAAAATGCCAAACATTGTGATACACCTATGAGTACCACTTTGAAGCTAAGCAAGGATGCTAGTGGTAAAAGTGTGGAACAAACATTATATCGTGGCATGATTGGTAGCTTGCTTTACTTGACCGCAAGTAGGACCGATATCTCTTTTAGTGTGGGTGTGGGTGTGTGTGCTAGGTACCAAGCGGATCCCAAGGAGTCCCATCTCTCTTCCGTAAAGAGAATCATTTATGTGAATGAGACATCCAACTATGGGATTTGGTACTCTTTTGACACTAATGCTAGTCTTGTAGGCTTTAGTGATGCAGATTGGGCAGGAAATTGTGATGATAGGAAAAGCACATCAGGCGGTTGTTTCTTCCTAGGCAACAACTTGGTGTCTTGGTTTTGCAAGAAGCAGAACTCAATTTCCTTGTCCACGGCCGAGGCTGAGTACATAGCCACGGGGAGTGGATGCACACAACTCCTATGGATGAAGCAAATGCTAGTAGACTACGGATTCAACCAAGGTACACTCACTCTCTTTTGTGATAACATGAGTGCCATTAATATTTCCAAGAATCCGGTACAACATTCTAGAACTAAACATATTGACATCAGCCATCATTTCATTAGAGAGCTTGTTGAAAATAAATGCATAGTACTTGAACATGTAGGTACTAATGATCAACTTGCGGACCTATTTACTAAACCCTTAGATGCTACTCGATTTAAAACACTAAGTAGATCTATTGGGATATGTCTTGTGGAGTGATGTGTTTTGTGATTGACCCCATATGGGGAACTCAAGCAAAGAGAGCTATTTTGCATTCTTGTAACTTGCAAAAATTTTGAAATATCTTATGCCTCTTCTTTTAATTGCTTGAGTAAGCTTGGTTGCACATATGTATATATGTTTTCAATTCAATAAGTGTGAACCTTGCTTGTTTACGATCCATGTCATATTTATGTTCAAACATGTTTTTTTTTGGGCTAGGAGATGTACATAGGAAGTATGATTTGAATGACCTTTAGTTATCTCCGTGACATGATGATTCTTTTATAACATGCTAATGTCAAATGAAAAAGCATGAAATTCATATAACATGCTCAAATGAAAAAGCATGAATTGATGATTGCGTTCTTAAATGCAAAACTTATGGGAAAAAGACTTATGAGACTCAAAGTATCCGTTCAAAGGATCTAAAAATCCAAATGTCTCTCTTTCTTTATTGGTTGAACATGGCTACTATCATACGGATATCTTATCCGGATAAATCAAAAAGGGTGCAAAGTCGCTCATGCCATGTTTCGCTTATAAAGTTGGATATAGTTACTCTTAAATTAAAATCAATGAAATCTCTATATCCTTGCTTTTCTCATGACAATGGTGAAATTGGTTTGAATTCTTATTAGAAACCTTTGTCATTTGCTTTGCCAAATACCATTGTATTTTGGACTTGAATGCTACATGTCTTGTATGCAAAGCATGTTTGATTCACACATTTTCTTCAAATAAATCTCCTTGTTTCTCTTCAATTAATTAGGATGCATAAAGTGACTTATATTATTATGCAAATATCTTGCATGCTACTATCTCTCGTTGCTATGAGTGACCCGGTTTGGGACTACTCCTTTGCCTATATCATGACAAAAAGGGGGAGTACAGTGTGGTAATGGGCATTGCAGATTGTAGTAGCAATTGTGCTTGTTGGGGAGAATATTCGTTGAGGGGGAGTAACCTGTTGCGAGAGAGCATTGCATACACGTACATTGCATAATGTTGTGCCTAATTTTTTTAATGCAAATGCTTGTTTTATTTTCACTTGATCATCTCACATACACTTGCTTTGGAAATGTAATTTTTTGTTTTGAAGGGTTGATAGTTCTACAAGAGATTGAAGACTTGAAGATTTTATTTTTCTTATATCTCTTTGTAATGTAGAATATCTTTGCTATCCCGTAGCTTCTAATTTGTTGTGAGGATCAATGTGAGTGGTGGATTTGTCACGAAATAGCCAAAGGGGGAGATTGTAAGGATTCCCATGTGTTGATTGGCTTATTTCGTGGACAAACCACAATTGGGGCTCTTTGTAAGGGTAGTCTAGGATTTGATGTTCATGCCTAATGGCCCTTTCAAGACCTCAAGGTTTCAAGCACTCCAAAGGTATATCTAATGCTTGGTTTTGTGCTTTGAAGAGATTAGATGCACACATACACACATTCCATTCATATCCACTCTTTGTGTATAACATGTGTTTATTTATGTGTGCTTTCATGTTTAAAACATCTCTTCATGCATGTTATTTTGATTGCATCTTGTATGTCCAATTGCATTGTCATGCATAGTCTTAGGATTACAATTTTGCAATGGGCGCTGTCGAAAGCGCTCTATAGAAGCGCTGTACGAACAGCGCCCATATGAGCGCTATACAGACCTGATCGATTTAATTCGGTCGTTGTTGGGTCGCTGTACAGGCGCTGTACGAAGCACTATACGAAGCGCTGTACAAAGCACTGTACATACAGCGCCACTCTGTTTTCCCGAGAGAACAGAGTTGGGGCGCTGTATAGAAGCGCTCTACGTACAGCGCCCAAGGCAAATTCAAGGCAACTTATTCAAAACGACCACACTTTGATTTGGCCCCCTATATATATGCCACTTTGACTTTAAGTCAATTAAGAGAGTTCATATTCAGATTTCATACTTAGGATATTTTTCAAGACAAGAAAAATACACAAAGAACTCACCTTTTATTACTCAAACAAATTTTCCATGATCATCAATCATCATCTAGCATCATCTTTGATCATCTAGATATCATCTTGCATGGATTCTTCATTACACTTTGCTTGGTAAGTTTTTTCACTAATATCTTACATATTTTGTGTCTTTTCTTATTTAAGCAATCTCATTTATTACTTGTATGATTTTCATATATCCCTTGGATACAAGATTGAGATTAGTGTATTGATTGTTTGAGAAATTGTATTGTGATAGCTAATTAGGTTTTTGTTTAATCTTAATTAGCTAAACTATTTGACATGTCATTTAGTTTTTAATATCTAGGATTGCTTTAATTGCAATATCATCATCTTAGATAAGCATATAGGGTCTCCCTTGCTCTATGTTACATTTTGGATATTCATATATTCACTTAGGGTGTTAATCTCTTCGTTGAGAATCAAAGTCTTGTGTGTAGCTTCCAGGATTAGGTTGCTTAGATCACAAGCAATCGAACTAGGTTCACTCATACCGAGATTAGGTAGGTGTGTGATTACTTCCGGGATTAGGTTGTAATTTCATCACATTTAGTGGATTCGAGGTTCTGGTGTGGCTCAATTAACAGCCCGTGGTTTTTTCCATGAGGGTTTCCATGTAAATATCAAGTGTTGTTTATATTTCCGCACCATATTACACTTGCTTTATTTTATTGACTATTAGGGGCATTTTCGTAATATTGTCCTTAAACGAAAATTGGGTAAAATCTTTTAAAATCTATCCACCCCCTCTAGATTAATATTTTACACACCTAGTATTCGTTTCACACTGCCACCGACTATCTGGAGGAAGAAGACAACCTCCATTGGAGGCCACTGATGAGGTTCCATTCTTTTCATTTTCAGATTCTTCTTTTTTTTAATTCTTTTTTATTTTATTTTTTTACTCTTTGTTATTAATTTGATTTAAGATTTATCATTAACTATTTCTAAAAATTTGTGGAGATTCAAGCTGATCTACACCAAAAAAAAAAGGAATTCTTATTTTATTTTATTTTATTTTTTTCAATTTTTTTTAATAGTTTACATTATTTTGTAGGTTATTTTGTTTATTTAATCTTTTTTTTAATTCTGTTGTATTAGGGTGTTTCTGTCTTTTACCATTGTTTAACGGTCAACCCTTAAACTTAACGATCAAACCTTAACTGCAGGGGAGGTGAGTGTTAATTTTTGATAAAGTTGTTTTTAGGTGTAAAAGGTCAAACCTCAGAGGAGTTTGGTGTAATTACCTATAATATATATAATAATATCATATGTATAATATGTATAATATATATAATATGTATAACATATATTATATATAATAATATAATATATTATATAATATATAAAAATTGTCTTTCTTGACAGTTTTGGAAAGGATGGTATTTTTGGAATGGAGTTGGGGCATATGAGGGTATTTATGGATTATAAGCGGTGGGTGGCCGGCGGCAGCAGGCGGTGTTCCAACGGTGAGGGAGGTGGTTATTATAAATATAAAAAATGTTATTTAATTAAATATTATAATTAAATATTAAATAATGAAAATTAAAAAACATTATACACATTTCTTGACAGTTTTTAACTGTCAAGAATAAAAAAAAAACTTATAATTTATGACAGTTTTTTAAAACTGTCATAAAATAACTGTCATCTTTGAAGGTTTTTCTAGTAGTGAACACATTTCATCTGTCAAATAGAAAGATTAAAAGAGATGATCAAAAAAGAAAGTAAGAAGAAGATGTTTCACATACAAAGATTGAGACACGGAATGAAATCTGCTCACTGCGAAAAAATCACGAACTCAAATGGCTCTAAAACTGCTTAGGGTTTGTAGCTCTCATCAAGACCAACATTTTTGGCTTTTGAATCACTTGATTTGAAGTTGAGATGAGAAAGTTATGATTGAAACAAGAAATTCTGCACTTCATCTTTTTCAATTTTTCTTCAAGTTATATTTGGAGGGAATGAAGAAAGTATTTAAAAAAAATAAAAAAAATAAAAAAAAGAAAATGGGCAGCTAATCAACACGTGCCACCTCAGCACCCCGTGATGGGCGAGAGGCACACAGGGGGAGAGGAGGTGCCTGGCCGTGAGGCTCACACCCTCCCTCACGCGCCCTCCTTGCTTGGCCGTTGGCCAAGCAATCTTCCCTCATGCTCAGTTCCCGTTCTTCAGCCATATTCGGGCCTCCGAACTCCGATTTCGAATCCATCTTTGGATTATGAATCATGACCCCCTCACGCACAACGGCGACTATGAAACTTTGACAAAAGGTTGAGAATTCATCTTGGAATACGATGATGAAGACAACTCAACGAATGAGAACGAAAAGTAGCGTAGCTTAGCTACATCGTTTGGACTCGAAACTAAATGAATGAGTAACTGAAATAATCGGGACTCAATAAGGAATCAAATGAGATCATGTTCAAGACCAAATGGAATAAAACACAAACAAATAAACACAAGATCACGCAAGTATACCATTTCCTAGACATAGTCTTAGAACATGCAATTCTACTATATATGTCAATATTAGTTCAATGCATGAGCATACTAAAACATGTGAATGTGTTATATAAATGTAGCGCAATGATGCAAGGACACACATGAATGAATTGTGTGTGTATGTACACTTACGCCTTGCAAGAGGAAGAAGAATCTTGATACCTTAGCATCCAAGTACGTGTTTTTCCTCTTAAAGACGATATTTGCATGAGGAGTTGCTATTCACCTTTGAAGCTTCTTTTCTCCAACAATCACCTAAGCAACTAACCATTACAAATAAAGAGAGTTTTGCAATGGAATCAAGCCATCAAAAATCTAGGATCTTACACTAATCCATCAATCCCTTAGTGGGGATTTAGCTACTCATTACAACAATAAAGACAAGAGAAAGGATGGAGAAAGAACCCTTGGAGATTATCTCCTTCCTTGAAGTTCCCTTCAATCTCTTAGCTCCCTTGAAGTTGAGTAGAAAAGTTAATGAGAGAGAGAGTGTGTATTCCTATATCTAGGTTACAAGTTTCAGAAATTCTAAGTGTAAAAAGCTTCTAAATTCGTTCTAATCACTTTCTATTTATACTCCCCACAAAAATAGGTTACAAAATGCTTTAAAATGAAAACTGGCATGCACGGAGTGCGGGTGGAGTGCGGTTCAGGGACCTGCACTCACCCGCACTTTATCAATTCCATCAGATTTTTGGCTCCCGGATTTGGGCAGGAGTGCGGGTGAAGTGCGGTTGGATGACCCGCACTCACCCATACTTTATCAAATCTTCAGATATCAAGTCCCCTAGTCTGGGCAAGAGTGCGGGTCAAGTGCGGTTAGATGAACCGCACTCACCCGCACTTTATCAAATCTTCAAATATCAGGTCCCCTGGTCTAGGTAAGAGTGTAGGTGAAGTGCGGTTGGGTGACCCGCACTTTATATTCTCCTCAAGCATCAGGTCCCGGGCTTCACCAACAGTGCGGGTGAAGTGCGATTGGATAACCCGCACTCTTGGAGCTGTTGGTTGCCTTTTGTCCTTCTTTCTGCCACTTTTGGTCCTTTTTCGATCGAAATTCCCGCAACATGCTTCTAACACCAGAAATGTATGAATGCCTGCAATTACGCACAAAAAGCCTATAAGAGACGCTAAAATGCAAGAAAACGAAACAAAGGATACGGAAATAAGGGCCGAAATATACAACATATATATTTGGCACGATCAAATACCCCCAAACCAAACCTTTGCTCATCCTTGAGCAAACATAAGATAAAACAAATAAGACGGACGCACTAACAATTGACTCGATTGAAAATTTCTCTAGACACCTAAGCAACAATTTCAAAATCGCCGCAAGTCCAACTGGTGATGTGATACAAAAATGTGTGATCGAGAGAAGTAAAAATATGCACATGATCTAGAGCAACTTGAGATACGAAAGGGAGACTCGCACGAACACAAATCCCACACCTAAAAGTACTTATGCATCAGGGGCTGCTCACTCCCAAACCTCGAGCATAATTCACTTCAATTCTAAAGCTCACGTGGATTCTCTTTTTTCTTTCCGCTCAAAGTCCTAAGTTCCACACGTACAACATATGCAAAGATGAATTATGCATAAAATTTAAGCAATGACTATCCTAGGAAAGAACCACAATGCAATGGACGTGAAAGATCATATGTCAACCGACATTCCCAATTTAGACTTATTATGGATCAAAAAGGTCTTTTCCTTTGGTTATAACATGGCCATGGGGTATAATGAGGTAATGCAAAGAATTTGGATATTTTGGTGGTTCAAAATTACCAATCATGCTAGAATATCCACACACCAATACAATGCTCTTTTTTCTTTATCACTCACATGCCAGCTTCTAGGCATCTAATTTACCCACATTTATGCTTCCAATTGGTTGTACTCTACATTGTGAGTACTTAGCATCACATAATTCAAAAATCTTTTGCTTTCCTCATTTTCTTTTCTTTTGAGTTGCACAACTTTTCTTTTATTTGGCAATTAAGGCTCATAAGTACAAATATTGGTACTTTTACATTTCTAGCTGTTTGTTTAGCACATTTTCAACATTTTTCCTTGTACATGCTATTTGTCAAATTAGAGGTTAACTCCTTTCATTACCACAATTACACATCCTAACATGATTAGTAATGTAAGGATTCCCTTGTGTTGATTGGCTTATTTCATGGACAAACCACAAATGGGGCACTTTGTAAGGGTACCCTAGGATTTGGTGTTCATGTCTAATGGCCCTTTCAAGACCTCAAGGTTTCAAGCACTCCAAAGGTATATCTAGTGCTTGGTTTTGTGCTTTGAAGAGATTGGATGCACACACACAGACATTCCATTCATATCCATTCTTTGTGTATAACATGTGTTTATTTTTGTGTGCATTCATGTTTAAAACATCTCTTCTTGCATGTTAATTTGATTGCATCTTGCATTGTCCATTGCCTTAACATGATTAGGCTTAGAAGTCAAGCATTGTAAAGGGCGCTGTTCAAAGCGCTGTTCGAACAGCGCCTACAAGACCTGATGCAAAAATGGTCTTTTAAATGCATCAGGTCTGATGCATTTTGATGTGGCGCTGTACGACCACTGTACAGAAGCGCTGTTCGTACAGCGCCCATCTCGGACCCAAGAGTCCAAAGTTGGGGCGCTGTACAGAAGCGCTCTACGTACAGCGCCCAAGGCAAAATCAGGCCAACTGATTCAAAACGACCACACTTTGATTTGGCCCCATATATATATGCCACTTTGACTTTAGGTCAATCAAGAGAGTTCATATTCAGATTTCATACTTAAGATATTTTTCAAGACAAGAAAAATACACAAAGAACTCACCTTTTATTACTCAAACAAATTTTCCATGATCATCAATCATCATCTAGCATCATCTTTGATCATCTAGATATCATCTTGCATGGATTCTTCATTACAATTTGCTTGGTAAGTTTTTTCACTAATATCTTACATATTTTGTGTCTTTTCTTATTCAAGCAATCTCATTTATTACTTGTATGATTTTCATATATCCCTTGGATACAAGATTGAGATTAGTGTATTGATTGTTTGAGAAGTTGTATTGTGATAACTAATTAGGTTTTTGCTTAATCTTGATTAGCTAAACTATTTGACATGTCATTTAGTTTTTAATATCTAGGATTGCTTTAATTGCAATATCATCATCTTAGATAAGCATATAGGGTCTCCCTTGCTCTATGTTGCATTTTGGATATTCATATATTCACTTAGGGTGTTAATCTCTTCATTGAGAATCAAAGTCTTGTGTGTAGCTTCCGGGATTAGGTTGCTTAGATTGCAAGCAATCGAACTAGGTTCACTCATACTGGGATGAGGTAGGTGTGTGATTACTTCCGGGATTAGGTTGTAATTTCATCACATTTAGTGGATTCGAGGTTCGGGTGCGGCTTACTTAATAGCCCGTGGTTTTTTTCCCGTGAGGGTTTCCACGTAAATATCAAGTGTTGTTTATATTTCCGCACCATACTATACTTGCTTTATTTTATTGACTTTTAGGGGCATTTTCGTAACATTGACCTTAAATGAAAATTGGGTAAAATCTCTTAAACTCTATTCACACCCCCCCCCCCCCCCCCCCCCCCCTCTAGATTAATATTCAACACACCTAGTATTCGTTTCAATTGGAATCTGAGCGGGTTCCTAGACATACTTAGGTGATCCTTGCTTTTTGGTGTGTTTTACATTTTGTGTGATTTTTGATCATTCATACATTTGCATTCATTTCATTCATTCATAAACACTATGAGTGGAAACGGTGGAAATGGTGGTGGCAACGAGGGTGCTTCTAGCACAAGGCCTCCACTTCTTACCGGGTTGAACTATTCAAAATGGAAAGGAAAGATGGAATCCCACATATATCAAATTCACGACCGTGCGTGGATGGCGGTGGAGGATGGATATAATCTACCCATGATGACTCCCACTGGTGGAGGAGAAGAAGTAATGAAGCCTAAGGCGCAATGGAGTGCGCTAGAGTTTTAGGCTTCAAAGTGGAATAGGAAGGCGATGCACGATATCCTTTGTGCAATGGATGAAAATCAGTATAAGCTAATTCAGAACACTCAAATCGCAAAACTGACTTGGGATATCTTACAAGTTGCACATGAAGGAACCGAGGTGGTGAAGGAATCCAAGCTTCAAGTCCTCCAAACTCAATTCGAGTTACTTAGGATGGGAGAGGATGAATGCTTCAATGATATCGAAATCAAATTGATGGATATCGTTAATCAAAGTCACCAACTCGAAGACCCGTATTCGGATAGGAGAGTCAAGCAGAAAATCATGATATCTCTCCCCGATAGGTTCGAATCAAAGGTGACGGCTATGGAAGAAAATAGTGGTTATATGGACATGAAGCCGAGCGAGGTTATTGGAAGACTCCTTGCCTATGAGTCTAGGAAGGCTCCTAGTTCTACACCTCCTAAAAAGCAAAAAGGAATTGCTTTAAAAGCTTCTAAGGATGAAAATGAGGCAAAGAATATTGACTCGGACGAAGACCTTACCTTATTTGTAAAAAGGTTCAACAAGGTTATGAAGTTTGGGAGAAAGGGCTTTGGATCAAAAGGTCAAGATTTGAAGAAAAATAGTCCTTTCAAGAAGTTTGAACCTAGGCAAGAAAGGACCGAAAGGAAAGGGGTCCGATGTTTCGAGTGTGGTGGCATAAGTCACTTTGCCCCCAAATGTGCTAATCATAATGACAAGAAGAAGGGTAAAGTGATGGCCGCCACATGGAGTGGTAGTAGTGATGACTCCAATAAGGGAGATGAGTCTTCAAATGATGAAGAACTCATGGCTAATTTCCTAGCCTTTGCTTCCTCCCACAAGAGCAAAAATGCTAGTGAAAAAGAGGAAATGAGTCAAGAGGAAAATGACTCAAGTGAAGGAGAAAGTGATTCCTCTTCTAACTCCATAAATGGTTTTGTGGAGAAAAAGGTGTTTGCTAAATACCATGCCGAGTTCAATGATTTAGCACTCAAGAGCACGAGAAAGATTCAAAGATTGAGAGAAGAGTGTCTTGAACTTTCATCTCATAATGACCACTTAAGTGAACAAGTGGAAAAACTTAAGAAGATAGAAGATAAGCTAAGAAAGGAGTTAGACTTATCTAAGGGGAATGAAGAAGGTTTAATGAGAGAGCTTGAAAAGATTAAAGAATCTATGACTAGGATGGCCTCTAGCACACATAAGCTTGATCGTATTCTTAGACGTTGGAAAGAATCCTTATGACAATAAGGGTCTTGGATTTGAAGATGGAAAGGAGACCTCCACTTCTAAGAAGACACTATTTGTCAAGAGTTTGGGGAACCAAAAGGCTTCATCGGTGCAAACTCCTAGGAAGAAGTTAGAACTAGGACAATGCTCAAATAGTGCACAAGTGAAGGTGGTGCCAAGAAGGCAACCTCAAGCTCAACCCTCTAGGGTCATTCAAGCCAACATTCCTCAACAATTGGCTCACAAAGGAAGGAGACCAATCATGCAACCTCAAGCTAGGAAGCAAGCTAGACCGGTTCAACAACGAAGATGGATTGAACCCACTCAACCATAAAGACATGGACAAGCTCTCATGCATGCACAAGGAAAAGGTATGATTCCTTATTTTATTCCAACATGTCATTTTTGTGGATTTGATGGTCATATTAGACCAAATTGCTTTCGATATATTAAAATGTGTAGAACACGAAGCATGATTGAAAAGAGAAAGAATAGAGCCAAGATGCATGTTCTTAGGAATGATAAAATTAATGTGCATGATCCTAGGATAACTAGAGCCCTTGTACCAAAGACCACTAAGAAAGCTAATATTATTTCTAGGTGGATTAGAAAAAATGAAAATGTTTGCCATGTTGCTCAAATAGCCTTGAAGGCAAATTCTTCTAATTTTTGGTACCTAGATAATGGGTGCTCTAGGCACATGACGGGAAACAAGAGTTTCTTCGAGACTCTTGTTATGGAGGACGGAGGATATGTCACTTTTGGTGACGAATCCAAAAAGAAAGTTGTAGGGAAATGAACCATTTCCGTTCCCGGATTACCCTCCTTATCTAATGCTTTATTTGTTTATGGCTTGAAAGCCAATTTTATAAGCATTTCTTATCTTAGTGATGAAGGATATTCCGTCATGTTTAGTAAAAATGATTGCTTTATCCTAAAGCCTGATGGACAAACCTTGTTGAAAGAAATGAGATCTAGCGACAATTGCTATTGTCTTGAAGCTAGAATAGTCTCAAACAATGTGTCCATGGATGAGCAAATAGAGTTGTGGTATGAAAGACTTGGCCACATGAACTTTAGGGATTTAAGAACCCTTGGAAAGTTCAATTGTGTGCGTGGCCTCCCTAAGCTTGGGAAGAAAGCCAATGGTGTTTGTGGACCTTGCCAACAAGGAAAACAAACCAAAGCCATGCATAAAAAGGGCAAGTATCTCTCCACCAAGGAGCCCCTAGAGCTTCTCCATATGGATCTTATGGGTCCTATACAAACCGAGAGTTTAGGTGGAAAGAGATACATTTTTATTTGTGTAGATGATTTCTCTAGGTTCACATGGACATATTTTCTTAGAGAAAAATCCGAAACTTTTGATAAGTTTAAGATGCTTTGTACTAAAATACAAAATGAAATGAATTCTAACGTTAAAAGCATTAAACGAATTAGAAGTGACCATGGGAGGGAATTTGAGAATGCCTCTTTTGAAAGCTATTGCAATAGCTTAGGCATCTCCCATGAGTTTTCGGCTCTTAGGACACCTCAACAAAATGGAGTTGTTGAGAGGAAGAATATGGTCCTTCAAGAGATGGCCCGAGTGATGTTGTTTAGCAACAATGTCCCTAGGAACCTATGGGCCGAAGCCGTCAATACGGTTTGCTATATAGGGAATAGAGTTTTCCTTAGGCCGGATCTAGAAATACCTCATATGAGTTATGGAAGGGTAGGAAGCCAAATGTTAGCTACTTCCACACATTTGGAAGCAAATGCTATATTTTAAATAACCGTGATCAACTTGGCAAATTTGATGCTAAGAGTGATGAGGGTATCTTTATTGGCTATCCCTTGAATAGTAGAGCCTATACAGTTTTCAACTTGAAGACTCGAACCGTCATGGAATTATCGAATGTTGTTATTGATGATACAAGGCTCAAGTCTAATGACCATGTGGAGGAGGATATTTTAGATGATGACTCTCCTTTGGAGAGGGTTGTGGTCCAATGGTAATAATGAGGACACACAACCTCTTACTAGAGTTCCTCTCTTGGACTCTAATGAAACCGCTCCATGGGTTAGAAGACTCCATAACAAAGAGGATGTTATTGGAGATGTGAATGAGGGTGTTAGGACCAGGCGTCAAATAGCTAATCCCATTAGCTTTACATGCTACACCTCTCAAATTGAACCCAAAAAGGTTGATGAAGCCTTGAATGATGAATTTTGGGTTCTTGCCATGCAAGAAGAGCTAAACTAATTCGAAAGGAATGAGGTTTGGACTCTAGTTCCTAGGCCTAAAAGTGCTCATGTGATAGGCACTAAGTGGATTTATAGGAACAATTCCGATGAGGATGGCAACATAGTGCGGAACAAGGCTAGACTTGTAGCACAAGGGTACTCTCAAATTAAGGGTATCGACTTTGAGGAGATTTTTGCTCCCGTTGCCCGTTTAGAGTCCATTAGGCTTCTCTTGTCCATTTCTTGTGTGCACAAGTTCAAATTGCACCAAATGGACGTCAAGAGTGCCTTCTTCAATGGCTTCTTGCAAGAGGAAGTGTTTGTTGAACAACCCAAGGGGGTTGTGGATGCACACCACCCCAACCATGTCTATCGCCTCAAGAAGGCTCTATATGGGTTGAAACAAGCACCGAGGGCTTGGTATGAGCGCCTCACTCAATTTCTTGTTGACAATAACTACACAATGGGTAGTGTTGACAAGACTATATTCATCAAGAAGGACAAGGATGAGCTCTTTATAGCTCAAATATATGTTGATGATATAGTGTTTGGCTCCACCAACAACACCAAGGTCCAACAATTTGTTGATGTTATGTCTCATGAATTTGAGATGAGTCTTGTTGATGAGCTAAGTTACTTCCTAGGTTTGCAAATTAGGCAATTAGATGATGGGATCTTCATTGCCCAAGCCAAATATGCCAAAAACCTAGTAAAGAAGTTTGGTCTAGAAAATGCCAAACATTGTGATACACCCATGAGTACCACTTTGAAGCTAAGCAAGGATGCTAGTGGTAAAAGTGTGGAACAAACGTTATATCGTGGCATGATTGGAAGCTTGCTTTACTTAACCACAAGTAGGCCCGATATCTCTTTTAGTATGGGTATGTGTGCTAGGTACCAAGCGGATCCTAAGGAGTCCCATCTCTCTTCCATTAAGAGAATCATTCGCTATGTGAATGGGACTTCCAACTATGGTATTTGGTACTCGTTTAACACTAATGCTAGTCTTGTAGGCTTTAGTGATGCGGATTGGGCAGGAAATTGTGATGATAGGAAAATTACATCGAGCGGTTGCTTCTTCCTAGGCAACAACTTGGTGTCTTGGTTTTACAAGAAGCAAAACTCGATTTCCTTGTCCACGGCCGAGGCCGAGTACATAGCCGCCGGGAGTGGATGCACACAACTCCTATGGATGAAGCAAATGCTAGTAGACTACGGATTCAACCAAGGTACACTCACTCTCTTTTGTGATAACATGAGTGCCATTAATATTTCCAAGAATCCGGTACAACATTCTAGAACTAAGCATATTGACATCCGCCATCTTTTCATTAGAGAGCTTGTTGAAATTAAATGCATAGTACTTGAACATGTAGGTACTAATGATCAACTTGCGGACCTATTTACTAACCCTTAGATGCTACTTAATTTAAAACACTTAGTAGATCTATTAGGATATGTCTTGTGGAGTGATGTGATTTGTGATTGACCCCATATGGGGAAATCAAGCAAAGAGAGCTATTTTGCATTCTTGTAACTTGCAAAAAAATTGAAATAATTTATGCCTCTTCTTTTAATTGCTTGAGTAAGCTTGGTTGCACATATGTATATATGCTTTCAATTCAATAAGTGTGAACCTTGCTTGTTTACAATCCATGTCATATTTATGTTCAACATGCATTTTTGGCCTAGGAGATCTACATAGGAAGTATGATTTGAATGACCTATAGTTATCTCCATGACATGATGATTCTTGCATAACATGCTAATGTCAAATGAAAAAGCATGAAATTCATACAACATGCTCAAATGAAAAAGCATGAATTAATGATTGCAATATAAATGCAAAACTTGTGTGAAAAAAACTTATGAGACTCAAAATGAATAAAGGATCTTGTATCCGTTCAAAGGATCTAAAAATCCAAATGTCTCTCATTCTTTATTGGTTGAACATGGCTACTATCATACGGATATCTTATCCGGAAAAATAAAAAAGGGTGCAAAGTCGCTCATGCCATGTTTCGCTTATAAAGTTGGATATAGTTGCTCTTAAATTAAATTCAATGAAATCTCTATATCCTTGCTTTTCTCATGACAATGGTGAAATTGGTTTGAATTCTTATTAGAAACCTTTGTCATTTGCTTTGCCAAATACCATTGTATTTTGGACTTGAATGCTACATGTCTTGTATGCAAAGTAGGTTTGATTCACACATTTTCTCCAAATAAATCTCCTTGTTTCTCTTCAATTAATTGGGATGCATAAAGTGACTTATATTATTATGCAAATATCTTGCATGCTACTATCTCTCGTTGCTATGAGTGACCCGGTTGGGGACTACTCATTTGCCTATATCATGACAAAAAGGGGGAGTAGAGTGTGGTAAGGGGAGTTGCAAATTGTAGTAGCAATTGTGCTTGTTGGGGAGAATATTCATTTAGGGGGAGTAACCCGTTGAGGGGGAGCATTGCATACACATACATTGCAAAATGTTGTGCCTAATTTTTTTTAATGCAAATGCTTGTTATATTTTCACTTGATCATCTCACATACACTTGCTTTGGAAGTGTAACTTTTGTTTTGAAGGGTTGATAGTTCTACAAGAGATTGAAGACTTGAAGATTTTATTTTTCTTATATCTCTTTGTAATGTAGAATATCTTTGCTATCCCGTAGCTTCAATTTTGTTGTGAGGATTAATGTGAGTGGTGGTTTTGTCACGAAATAGCCAAAGGGGGAGATTGTACGGATTCCCTTGTGTTGATTGGCTTATTTCATGGACAAACCACAATTGGGGCTCTTTGTAAGGGTAGCCTAGGATTTGGTGTTCATGTCTAATGGCCCTTTCAAGACCTCAAGGTTTCAAGCACTCCAAAGGTATATCTAGTGCTTGGTTTTGTGCTTTGAAGAGATTAGATGCACACACACACATATTGCATTCATATCCATTCTTTGTGTATAACATGTGTTTATTTTTGTGTGCATTCATGTTTAAAACATCTCTTCTTGCATGTTAGTTTGATTGCATCTTGCATTATCCATTGCCTTAACATGATTAGGCTTAGAAGTCAAGCGTTGCAAAGGGCGCTGTTCAAAGCGCTCTACAAAGCGCTGTTCGAACAGCGCCCACAAGACCTGATGCAAAAATGGTCTTTTAAATGCATCAGGTCAGATGCATTTTGATGTGGCGCTGTACGGGAGCTGTACGAGCGCTGTTCGTACAGCACCCATCTTAGACCCGAGAGTCCAGAGTTGGGGCGCTGTACAGAAGCGCTCTACGTACAACGCCCATGGCAAAATCAGGCCAACTTATTCAAAACGACCACACTTTGATTTGGTCCCATATATATATGACACATTGACTTTAGGTCAATCAAGAGAGTTCATATTCAGATTTCATACTTAGGATATTTTTCAAGACAAGAAAAATACACAAAGAACTCACCTTTTATTACTCAAACAAATTTTCCATGATCATCAATCATCATCTAGCATCATCTTTGATCATCTAGATATCATCTTGCATGGATTCTTCATTACACTTTGCTTGGTAAGTTTTTTCACTAATATCTTACATATTTTGTGTCTTTTCTTATTCAAGCAATCTCATTTATTACTTGTATGATTTTCAGATATCCCTTGGATACAAGATTGAGATTAGTGTATTGATTGTTTGAGAAGTTGTATTGTGATAGCTAATTAGGTTTTTGCTTAATCTTGATAAGCTAAACTATTTGACATGTCATTTAGTTTTTAATATCTAGGATTGCTTTAATTGCAATATCATCATCTTAGATAAGCATATAGGGTCTCCCTTGCTCTATGTTGCATTTTGGATATTCATATATTCACTTAGGGTGTTAATCTCTTCATTGAGAATCAAAGTCTTGTGTGTAGCTTCCGGGATTAGGTTACTTAGATCGCAAGCAATCGAACTAGGTTCACTCATACCGGGATTAGGTAGGTGAAAGTAATACAATAACGCTCGGTGTGTTTGATATATATATCTAGAGGGGGGGTGAATAGATTTTAACTATTATTACCCAATTTTCGCATGCAAATCAATTTTACAAAAATGCCCCTATTAGTCAAAAATACAAGTAAGTGTAATATAGTGCGGAATTTAAATAACACTTGATGTATACGTGGAAACCCAACCACTGGGAAAAACCACGGGCTGTTTAGTGCGCCACACTCGGACCTCGAAATCCACTAATCGAAATGGAGTTTACAACCTATGTAGACCTTAACACTCTGGTCAATAACCCCCCACTTCTACCACTCGGGCCTTTAAAAGTGGCTCTATTCCTAATTGCTTGAGGCCTAAGCAACCTTAGTCTCAAGACTTAATTCTCTATGAAGAGATTATGCAACCTATGTGAATATGTATAAATATTCAAATAACAAACAAGGCTAGGTAACCTTAGATGCTTATCTAGGATGATGATATAATCAATTTAAATCAACCCTAGATATCAATTGCTAAATGACATGTCAAATAGCTTAGCTAATCAAGATTAATCAAAAACCTAATTAGCTATCACAATACAACACTCAATCAATTCATCACAATTAATTCTCTATTCTTGTATTTATCATATAATCAAAAACATACAAGTAAATTAAAAGAGAATATACTTGATAGTAAAATACTAAAATAAGATGAAATTAATCAAAATCTTACCAAGCATGTTGTGATGATGCAAACCCAATCATGGATGAATGCAAGATGAACTTTGATGCAAAAAGGATTTGATTTGAGTGTTTAAAGGTGAGTTCTTGATTTGATTTTTTCTCAAAAATCTCTCTATGAAGTTTAGGGTTCTAAAGACTCAAAGAACTTAATCAGAGAATGAGAAAGTAAGATATTTATAGACATCAAGAATTGGGCATGTGAAAAGACAAGTTTGCCCTTGAAACGTACCGATCAGCGGTTTCGATCGGCGGCCAGGCCGCCGATCATAACCGCCGAATTGAACCCGAGAAGAACAGGGGAACAACGGCGGTTTCGTGACCGCCGATCCAACCGCCGAATCAAACCCGAGAGATTAAATCAATCAGGTATGAACGGCGGTTTCGAACGGCGGTCGTGACCACCGATCGTGACCGCAGAATTGCTCCAGACACTTCTGGATGCAAACGGCGGTTTCATTCGGCGGCCAGGCCGCCGATCATAACCGCCGATCACCAACAGAAGTGAAAACCAAGGAGAACCCAAGGGCATTCTCCATGGGCGGTCTTCGTGCAAAACCAAGCACATTCTAGTGCATGCGTGGACGTTTCCGAACACTATCGGGAAACGAATTACTAAGCACATATACACACAACAAGATATAACAATCAAAGTGCTAGTGTGTAAAGTGACATGTGAAGAGTATGCACACATGATCAAGTATGCTAAGTGTGTGTGTGCTAACTAAATCTCTTCAAAGAAAACCAAGCACAAGAAATTATACTTTTGGCGTGCTTGTCCCTTGAGGTCTTGAAAGGGCCTTCGAGCATGAAGTTCAATCACCTAAACTACCCTTATATAATCAACCCCAACATGTGGTTTGTCCATGAAATAAGCCAATTAAGATATAGGAATCCTTACATTAGGTGTGTGATTACTTTCGGGATTAGGTTGTAATTTCATCACATTTAGTGGATTCGAGGTTCGGGTGTGGCTCACTTAACAGCCCGTGGTTTTTTTCCCTTGAGGGTTTCCACGTAAATATCAAGTGTTGTTTATGTTTCCGCGCCATATTACACTTGCTTTATTTTATTGACTTTTAGGGGCATTTTCGTAACATTGACCTTAAACGAAAATTGGGTAAAATCTCTTAAAATCTATTCACCCCCCCCCCCCCCCCCCCCCCCCCCCCCCCTCTAGATTAATATTCAACACACCTAGTATTCGTTTCAAGTAACAAAGGTAGGCATGTGTTTAGGCTATTAGATATATGGTCGTACGTGGTACCAAATGAAAGAGTAAGTGTTTAGCCTCAAGCGTGGTACCAAATGAAAGAGTAAGTGTTTAGCCTCAAGCTTGGCTTTGGAGCACACAATACGGATAGGAACGTGTTTAGGCTATTGTAGGTAATTAAGTGCACACACATTGCCTAATATCATTTCCACAATCCATCTATCAAGGGAATGAACGCATCTATCAAGCAATTCATTATATTATCTGCATGTCCTATGGCATGTGACACATATGACGAGAGGAGTGTTTAGGAATAATCAATAATAACACTCAAAATGCGCAATTTGAAGGCTTGTGTTTGTGATCTCACGGAAATCTCCACTAATAGAATAAGGCGTGAAAGCGTCAAGTCCCCTCAACTTAACACCAAAGGATGAGACAAACTCATTGATCGAACCAAATTTGGTACGATTTTGGCCTTCACTTCCTTCTCCTTTTGCTTGATTCTCGGGTATTATCCTGTGATTTAATGGTGTAAGTTTAATGTTTTCAGGTATTTACGAAGTTCAAGGGCATTTAAGTAATTTTGGTCAATTGGGGATAAAAGTGTAAAATGTGAGGGAAGGTTTGAAGTTATCGCGAATAGGTGAGAGATCAGGGGGCCTAATTGTAATTTACCGAGCAAAGAGGCAAGCTGCTCCACTTCATTGAGTTAAATGGGGCGTTTTGGTTGGTAGGTGATGTGGGCTTCTAAGCGCACCCCGGCCTATTTCTTTGCGCGCCCAAAACGCAACCCACACTTTAATGAAACGGTGTGTTTCATTTATGGCTAGCAGATTAGACCTTGGCCCAAATACACGGCCCAAACACAAGCCTACACCCTTGCCCAAACAGGTGATCAGCCGCTTATATGCACCCCCACTCGCGTTCTTCAGCCGTATTCAGGCATCCGAACTCCGAATTTGAATCCGTTTTCGGATTACTAACCATGACTCCCTCACGCACAACAACGACTATAAAACTTTGACAAATTGTTGAGAATTCAGCTCGGAAAATGACGACGAACACAACTCAACGAATGAGAACGAAAAATAGCGTAACTACATCGTTTGGACTCGAAACTAAATGAATGAGTAACCGAAATGACCGGAACTCAATAAGGAATCATAAGAGATCATGTTCAAGTCCAAATACTTTAACAGAAATAAATAACCACAAAATCACACACGTATGCATTTCCTAGACATAGTCCTAGAACATGCAAATTCCAATGATTATGAAATTAAAGCTAATGCATGAGCATACATTACCAAGTGTGTGAAAGTGATATATAAATTATATTCAACCATGAAAGAACACACAAGAATGCCATGTGTGTGTGTGCCTAGCCTTGTGAGAGAATTGAGGTCTTATATACCTTTGTAGACCAATGAAGCACATTTCTCCTTGAAGCCGGCATCTTGCATGAATTGTGGCCAAGACTTTTTTTTGACGTCTTGAATCTTCAAAACTTAGACCACTAAACATTACAAAAAAAACACGTTTTGATATGAAATACATGCCAAGACAAACCAAAAACCTAACAAATTCACTATGTCAAAAAGGAGATACACACTCAAGGAAATCAACACATGATATACTCCCCAAGCTATCAACTCCTACTCTACCCTTGGACCAAGTGAAAACACCTTGCCACAAGCATTCTAACCGAGACAAATCGCTTGCCTCTAGAAAGCCACTCCCTAACCGATACTATCCTCAAGTCTCTAGGAAGATTTCCTTGCTTGGATTTACCTAGAGTCTTACACTCCTTACCTTAGTTATTCTGAGCCCCTTGCTCTTGCTCTTGCTCTTGCTCTTGCTCTTGCTCTTAACTAAGACTTCCTTGCTTGGATTTACGTAGAGTCTCACACTCCTCACCAACACTTCTTGCTCGGACTTACTAGAGTCTCACACTCTTTGCCAAGTTTTCCATTGCTCTATGTTAAAGAATCACTCAACAGCAAGAGATTTCACACCTTCTGCAAGGCAAATGATCTAGGTGATGCAAATAATGCAAACACAATCAAATAGAGAAAGTTGATCACACAAACTCTATGAACATGCAAGAGATAACTAGAATATGCTTTCAACATTCAATCGCAAAGCTATCTAGAAATCCAAGCATGTGAATCAATACGAACTAGATTAGAATAATCAATATTGCAATCACAAATCCTAGTTCTTAGATCATGAAATCGAAACCTAGAAATCAACAATCAAGCTCATCGCAAAATATTTCTAGAATCAATTTCATATGAATCAAGTTAAGCTTTAAAATATGTTCAATCAAAATCACAAAAAGTTATAACTTGAAAATCATCCAAACAAGTCTAAAATAGGAATCAAAATCATTCTAGACATTTTTCATCAATCAAGTAATAAGAACAATCAAGTTGATCAAGAGAAAAATGCAAAGAAGATGATTACCAATAGAAAACATGAATCACGAACTGAGATTAGATCATCACAAGAAATCATGACATCTTTTCAACTTGAAAATGCTAGGACATGTTCCTCTCTTCAAGACCAACAGTTTTGGCTTTTGGATCACTCAATTCGAAGTTTAGATGAGAGAGATATGACTAAAACAAAAATGCAAAAGTTCTATGGAGGTTTGCACGAAATTTGAATTAAATAGGGAGGGAAATCAAATGGAGAAGGAAGAGGGGCAAAGAGGTAATTGTGCCACCTCTCAGCCATATTCCCGTGGAGGCACGTGGCCACCATGGGGAAGCCGAGAGGCCTCCTTCCCGTGGTGGCCACGCGCCTCCACGGGAATAAGGGAAGGTGGCACTTTGCCACTTCTCTTCTCCTTCGCTCCCTTTCGCGCACCTCGCAAGTTCTTTGACAGTTCTTCGGCCTCCGAACTCAAAATTTGAATTTGCTTTTGAATTACGAATTGTAACTTAACAACACACAAGAAAAACTATGAAACTTTGACAATTGGATATGAAATCGACTCGATACACGATGACGAAAACAATGCATTGTAAGAGAACGTAAAGTAAAGTAACGTAACTTCCTCGTTTGAACTCGAAATCAAATGAGTGAGTAACCGAAATGACCAGAACTCAACAAGGAATCATATGAGATCATATTCAAGTTCAAGACAATAAAAACCCAAACAAATAAACATAAGATCACACAAGTATGCAATTTCCTAGACATAGTCCTTGTACATGCATTTCTACAATGTATGTCAATATGAGATCAATGCATGAGCATACTAAATCATGTGTGAATGTGTTATTACCAAATTAGCACAACGATGCACGGACACATATAAATTCAATGTATGTGTGTACGGTTTGCTCAACGATGTAGGGACACACATGTATGAATTGTGTGTGTGTGCGCTTACGTCTTGCAAGAGGAAGAAGTATCTTGATACCTTAGCATCTAAGAAAGCGCTTATCCTCTTGAAGACGATATTTGTATGAGAAGTTACTTTTCTCCTTTGAAGCTCCTTTCCACTAAGAACCACCTAAGCAACTAACTATTACAAATAAAAAGAGTTTTGCAATAGAATCAAGCCAATACAAATCTAAAACCTTACAATCTCCCCCTTTGGCTATTCCTTGGCAAAATCTCATTCTCACCATACAATTTTCACTCCAATAAACTCATAGTTGATTGCATTCTCTCATCCTCACATTACAAAGAGATCCCTAGACTAAAATGTTTTCTTGTCTTCATGAGTCTTCAAGAATTCCTCTTTGATCATCAAATTACCTATGAGAAAAAAAAAATAACAAACCAAACAAGAGATCTTCTCCAAAAAAGGATGGTGATATATTTTACCAAAAACAAACAAGCACTTCCCTTATCTCAAACAAAAATGTCTTATCTCAAATAAATTTTCACATTAAAGCTCGTCCTAAGATCCTTAACATTATCAAGTAAGAGTTCTTTTCTCCTCCTTAAGACAAGAATTATCCTCCTCAAGACAAAGTCTCAATTAAGCACAAAGAGGAACATTTCGCACACATTTAGAACATTTCTCCATACATGGTGAGATATACATTTCTTCCCCTTTTTGTCAAGGAATAGACAAAGGACACATGAGATAAAGTATGAGATATAAAGCAAACAAATCGTATAGAAAGCAAAGTTGAATAAACTAAGCTCTTCATTAACATATGCTCTACATTATTATCAACAAGTAGATTTGTTCACAAGGGAATTCACGCAATCACACATTCAAGCAATAAGAGAAAATATTTCATCACTTTTCAAAGTCCAAGAGAGAATCATAGATTTTCATTAATCTCTCATAAATATTCTCACATTGCTAATGAATCAAGCACATAAGCAAAAATATGTATGTGTGTGAATGCTTCTAGCATATATACAAAGAGTAATTGTGATATCAACATGCAAACTATATCCACACCTATCCATCTAAAGCGTTTCCAATCTTACTGAAGAAGTATACATGCATCCTCCTCCAGGCTTTCGTCGACAGGGGGAGCCACTTGTATGTTGACTCCACGAATCCTTATATGGGTTGAAACAAGCCTCACGGTCATGGTTCCATAAGTTTCTTACCACCATCAACAAGTTTGGCTTCCAACAATCTCGGGCTGACTATTCTCTCTTTACAAAGGTGTGTGGAGACTCTTTTACAGCCATCCTCTTATACGTTAATGATATGATTATAACAGGGAATGATCCTAAGACTATCAATGATGTGAAGACTTTTCTTAGGTCTTGCTTCAAGTTGAAGGATTTAGGGGTGTTGAAATATTTTCTTGGGGTTGAAATAGCTCGATCTCAACTCGGTATTTCTATCAATCAACGTAAGTATACTATTGACATTCTTCAAGAGGCAGGATTGCTTGGTTCGAAGCCTGCTAAATTCCCCATGGAACAATCTTTGAAGCTCACTTCTACCGACAAGGACTTACTCAAAGATCCGACATATTATTGACAACTGGTGGGGAAGTTGATATAATTAACTATCACAAGACCAGAAATCTCTTTTTCAGTTAACACACTTAGCCGGTTTATGTAGGAGCCTAGACGACCTCATCTTGACACGGTTGATCACTTGCTTTGGTACTTGAAGGGTTCACCAAGTCAAGGGTTATTTTTTCCATCTAAATGCGATTTGAATTTAGTTGGGTTTTGTGACGCAGATTGAGACAGAGACATTACAACGCGTCGATTAGTAACAGGTTATTGTGTTTTTCTTAGAAAAGCTCTAATTTCCTAGAAAATCAAAAAACATACTACATTGTCCAAATCTTCAGCTAAAGCAGAGTACAGGTCTATGGCATCTATTACTTGTGAATTAACTTGGCTGAGATATTTATTACGAGATTTACGCATCGACCATCCACAACATGTGACATTATACTGTGACAACCAAGCAGCCATGCACATTGCTGCTAGCCCAGTTTTTCATGAAAGAACGAAGCATATTGAGATTGACTGTCATATTGTCCGAGAGCGCATAGATTGAGGAGAAATCAAAACGGCCTACATGTCTAGTGAGAATCAGATTGTAGATATATTTACTAAGGCATTGGGTCAAGCACCATTTCACACACTTCTTCACAAGTTGAACGTTCTTGACATCCACGCTCCAAATTGAGGGGGAGTATTAAAGGAAAGAATCTCGTTGATTATTGCCAAGTATCATGGGCATTCATTGGTGTTTATTATGAAGAATCAATCAATATTAATTAGGATAGTTGACTAGAATCAATCAATATTAATTAGAATAGTTGACTAGAATCAATCAATGTTAATTAGAATAGTTGATTATAATCAATCAATATTAATTAGTATAGTCGACTAGAATCAATTCTAATTAATTGTAATTAAGTTAGTTTCCCTTTTCTCATTTGTATTAGTTGTATAAATATTTGTAATTCTCTATTCAAGAAATATACAGAAAATTCATAAATTATCTTCTCTTTTCTCCCAAATACCAAATTTTACATATTTTGTGTAGCCTGAAGAGACCTGTGACATGAACCAATTGCTTGCATTCTTATGGGGATTTAAACTTTTATTCTCAAATTATTGAATAGTGTTACTCACTGCCAGTCTATTGTGGTTGATAGTGGTTTATGATACTACAAATGTCTTGACTTGCTTCCAGTTTTCTATACATTTGCTTCCACAAATGGTTACCAGAGCCGTGAAGGTGGTTACCAAAACCGTGAAGGTGGTTACCAAAACCATGAAAATGGTTACAAGTCAAAATTTCAGAAATGGAAAAATGGTTACCAAAGCCATAAAAATGGTTATCGGGACCATGAAGGTGGTTACCATAGCCATGAAATGGTTACAAGTCAAAATTTCAAAAATTGAAAAATGGTTAACAAAGCCGTAAAAATGATTACCAAAGCTGTGAAGGTTATTACCATAGCCGTGAAAATGGTTACAAGTTAAAATTTCAAAATTTTAAAAATGGTTACCAAAGCCGTAAAAATGGTTACCGGAGCCATGAATGTGGTTACCATAGCCGTGAAAGTGGTTACCAAAACCGTGAAAATGGTTACAAGTCAAAATTTCAAAAATTGAAATATTGTTACCAAAGCCGTAAAAATGGTTACCAGAGCCGTGAAGGTGTTTATCATAGCCGTGAAAATGGTTACAAGTCAAAATTTCAAAAATTGGAAAATGATTACCAAAGCCGTAAAAATGGTTACCAGAGCCGTGAAGGTGGTTACCAAAACCGTGAATTTGGTTACAAGTCAAAATTTCAAAATTTGAAAAATGGTTACCAAAGCCATAAAAATGGTTACCGGAGTCGTGAATGTGGTTACCATGGTTGTGAAAATGGTTACAAGTCAAAATTTCAAATTTTGTAAAATAGTTACCAAAGCCATAAAAATGGTTACCGGAGCCGTGAAGGTGGTTACCAAAACCATGAAAATGGTTCCTGCTCAAAATTTCGAAAATTGAAAAATGGTTACCAAAATCGTAAAAATGGTTACTGGAGCCGTGAAAATGGTTACCAAAACAGTGAAAGTGGTTACAAGTCTAAATATCAAAAATAGTAAAATGGTTACTGTTGACGGTGATTTTTCGTGGTCAATCAGTCAACGATTTGTTTCAAAGAAAACCTGTAATTATGAATGAAAAATAATACGAATGAAAATAATAACAATAAGAGACAAGAATACGTGGTAAAACTCCTAAGATCGGAGAAACATCCACGGTCTATTGCCTTGGCAACGTAGTCAAATCCACTATGAATATTGTGAAATACACACTCAGATTTCTCTCTTCAATTCTCACGTACCCCTCTATTGGTGTTTTGTAGGGGTATTTATGCATGTTGCTACTAGGGTTTGTAGATATCATTAGGGTTTGATGTCGTGGTGACCAAGTTCCAAGCGACTACCAAATCCTAGAAGGATTTGTTTTCCTCTTTGGTCTTTGCCACGTTCTCTAGTTTGGCTGAATCCGGGTCTTGATAGGATTCTAGCTTCCTTATGTGCGGCGAGTTTGTTTGTTTTCTTTTCGGACTCTGGTCAGCTTCACCGTAGTTATTTTGGAGCTTCCAGTTGCGAATTCTATCTCTGTACTTGAAGAGAGGATGTTTTATATTCTATCTCCCTTATTAAGTACCGAGTATTCCCGAGCAAGCTTTGTTGCCCGAGTCGATTCGCTTTAGTTATGGTCGGGGTGGCTCTAGTCGATGCCGAGTAGGTTGCTTTATCGGAGATTCTGCTCCTTAAGTTAATTTCTCCTTTTTTCTGCTTACTTGGCCTCTTACTGTGATGACGTGTCCTTTATGACGATTTTTACCTATAACAATACCCCCTTAAATATTTGAGCTGAATGTACCGAATCAGGTCTACTCGGAATGAATATTTAATCTTCACTTGCTCTTTTACAGATAGTCTGTTCTTTGTTTGTCGTTTTTCACATAAATGTAGGGTTTCACCATCCTCGTTCAATTCAAAGTATTAAATGACGTGTCTTAATTGTGCCCGCATGCATCTGATTCACCACTTAATCAGAAATCTTCTGATGGTGACGTCTTGGCTTTCTGATGGCTCGAAGCTCTCTTTGATTGCCACCTGTCTTCTTCTGCTTGGTCATGGTACATAGCATTTATGGGACACGACCCTTCTTTTCGCCTGCACAAGACCCACGTCACGACCCACGTCTTTCTGGTTTCCCGCTTCCCCGTATTCCTACTCTAGGGTTTTGATTTTCAAATCCGATAATCATGCCTATATAACCTTCGTGTCAAAGAGGGTATTGTTATAGGTAAAAATCATCATAAAGGACACGTCATCACAGTAAGAGGCCAAGTAAGCAGAAAGAAAGAGAAATTAACTTGGGGAGCAGAATCTCCGATAAAGCAACCTACTCGGCATCGACTAAAGCCACCCCGACCATAACTAAAGCGAATCAACTCGGGCAACAAAGCCTGCTCGGGAATACTCGATACTTAACAAAGGAGATAGAATATAAAACATCCTCTCTTCAAGTACAGAGATAGAATCCGCAACTGGAAGCTCCAAAATAACTACGGTGAAGCTGACCAGAGTCCGAAAAGGAAACAAACAAACTCGCCGCACATAAGGAAGCTAGAATCCTATCAAGACCCGGATTCAGACAAACTAGAGAACGTGGCAAAGACCAAAGAGGAAAATGAATCCTTCTAGGATTTGGTAGCCGCTTAGAACTTGGTCACCATGACATCAAACCCTAATGATATCTACAAACCCTAGTAGCAACATGTTTAAATACCCCTACAAAACACCAATAGAGGGGTACGTGAGAATTGAAGAGATAAATCTGAGTGTGTATTTCACAATATTCATAGTGGATTTGACTACGTTGCCAAGGCAACAGACCGTTGATGTTTCTCCGATCTTAAGAGTTTTACCACGTATTCTTGTCTCTTATTGTTATTCTTTTCATTCGTATTATTTTTCATTCATAATTACAGGTTTTCTTTGAAACAAATCATTGACTGATTGACCACGAAAAATCACCGTCAACAGTTACCAAAGCTATAAAATGGTTACCAAACCTGTGAAGATGGTTACCAAAGCCATGAAAATGGTTACTTTCAAATTTTCAAAATTGAAAAATGGTTACCAAATCCGTAAAAATGGTTACCAAAGCCGTAAAAATGATTACCAAAGCTATATGAATGGTTACATGTTGAAATTTCAAAATTATATCAAAAAAATATAATTATTTAATTTATCTCAATTAAATATAATTTTTTTTAATTTTTAATATAATATTTTATTATTGAACTAATTTTTTTATGTTTGATTTAAATTTATAAATGTTATATTTTTATATTAACAAATTGGAATAGTTTTTTTTTTTTTTTTTTAATTTGATAATTGCACATACAGGGATTGTTTTTGGATCCCTGTATGGCAGTCGACCCCACAAATATAAGGACACATGTACCGACGTACGTTAGGGGGGATTCCACACCCGCCGCACCCCCCAGATGACAAGTGTCCAGAAGTTCCATGGGTTAACAAAAAAATAATTTTAAGGACAAATAAGTAAATTAATAAAAATTAAATATAAAAATATTTAACAAATATTACAATAAAACCAAACCCTAACTTAAACCAAAACATATTATTTTCTTTCTCTCTCCCCGCTGTCATTTTTAACACCACTGCCGTCTTCTGCAATTTTGTCTGGCACAGCGAACTCCCAAGTTAGAAAACGGACCATCAATGGTGGGTTTCATTAACCGCTGGTTTTGGTGGCTGGGTTTGGTTATGTGTGTTTTGAGTGGGGTTGATGGTGGTTTTTGAATGGAAAATGAATATATATATATATAACGTGTCTAAATAAACCTAAGGGGGGTTTTAACCAAATTAATCACCAACTATTTCGGTTAATCAATATTAATTGCAAACACCCCTAATCTCTAATACAAATCATTATGTGAAATAAGTGCGGAAATAATCTAAACGACACAATGATTTGTTTTACGTGAGAAAACCCCAAAAGGGTAAAAAAAAACTCACGGGCATAATTGCCAATCGAACCCTCAAATCCACTATTTACAAATACAATTACAATCTAGGTTGACCACGTCATACCTATATGATTACTAATCTGTCTTTGCTACCCACAAGCCTTTAATAGTGATTATAGGCTCTTGCTTGCAAACTACCAAAGGTAAATACAAGACTTAACTCTCAAAGAGAAGAGATAAACAACCTAAAGTGAATATGAGCAATATTCAAAGTGCATAAATGTAAGGTCAAACATTTAAGCTTATCAAGGCATGGATGAACATGTTAAAACACTCCTAGATATCATGTAGCTATATGACATGCATACAACTTGGCTATATGTGCAAATAAAATCCTATATGCAATAGCTATCACAAACAACTCACAAAACACACACACACACACACACACACACACACACACACACACACACACACAAAAAAACATTCTTGAAACTAGTCAAGTCATAAAGAAGCTATCTTGTAAAGCAAGAACATGTGAAAAGATGAAGATGATGTTCTAACTATAAGTCATGTGAGCAATAAAGAAAACCCATGAGAAATCATACCTAAAACATACTAGATGATGTATGAATCATGAAAGGATGATGGGTCATTGTGTTTTGGATAGTAAAAATCAAATCTTGCTTCTCTAGTCTTTCAAGAAACACAAAATATCAGCTCTAGATCTTCAAAGAAGAGAACATGATGTTTAAATAGGAGAAGAAACGAGCTGGTGCGAAAAGACCAAACTGCCGATGAAAAATGGGCAATTCAGCGGTTAGTGCCCGCCGAACTAAGGGAGCTGAAATGTCAACCATCTCTCTGGTCTGGAATTGGCGGCCTGTCCACCGAACTAAGGGCGTCGAATTATAATCAGACTCACTGGTCTGAATTCGACGGTAAAAAAATGCAGCCCCTTATCACCGAATGAGGGAGCCGAATTGCAACCAGACATTCTAGTCTCAATTCAACGGCCTCATTCTGCGGCCCCTAACCATAGAATCCAGGGTGTCGAATTCCTCCTAGAAGGTCAACTTCCAACACAAGCGCATCAAGGAACATGTGCGGAGGATTAAACAACAACCACACATAACTTTAACAAACAAGTGTGTGACTAATGATCATGCAAAGAGTGTGATAATAAAAGCATGAAAACACACAAAGAGATGCAATATGAAAGTGTGTGTGTGTAGGGGTGTCGAATTCCTCCTAGAAGGTCAACTTCCAACACAAGCGCATCAAGGAACATGTGTAGAGGATTAAACAACAACCAAACATAACTTTAACAAACAAGTGTGTGACTAATGATCATGCAAAGAGTGTGATAATAAAAGCATGAAAACACACAAAGAGATGCAATATGAAAGTGTGTGTGTGTGTGTGCAATCTAAATCTCTTCAAATTAAGAGTCAAGACAAGTAATCTACCTTCCTTGAAGCTCTTGATGTCCACAATGAGGTCCATTAGCATTTGAGGAGAATTTCTTCAATCCTAAGTGATCACGCTTCAAATGTTCACATTTAACGCTCCCTTACTTAGCTTTTGTAACAGTTTTCCGAGCCCTTTTTGATATTTAATATTGTAAATAAGTGTTTTTCAGGTATTTCAGCTCATCAGGGGTATTTTGGACCAAACTGGAGAAAAGTAGCGAAAGAGGGCATATATGTCATTTGGGAGAATCATGGGTCAAAGTGTAATTCTGGAGGAATTATTGCATAATTTGTGATTAGTGAAGAGCTGAGGGATACATTCTGTAATTCGCCAGCCAAAGCACAGTGGTCAGCGCCACGTCACCCGCCTGGACGACGTCATTTTGGCCCTCTTACGCGTCAGCATGACGTCATCGATGACGTCATCATCTTCAACCTTCACCGGGTAGCACAGACCCGCGAACCCGACCCGGTGACCCGACGACCCGGTGCAGACCTGACGATGACCCGGACGTTTTCCTACCGTTTCCTACGGTTTTTCCGGCCTTTCTTCACCCAGAATGACGGCCGGAGCTTCCCTAGTCAGATTCCCACCATTTCCGGCCTCCCATGCACGTGATCTTGCTCTCCACAAACGCCTCCAATTCTTCAAACTTCCATGGCCGAGTTCAAGCTTCAAGGTCCTTCCAGCGGCTTCTTGCACGCGAAAAACACGTCCAAACCCGCGGAATTGCAGCGAGTTCATGCCAAGAGACATGTCCCGCAGTCCAGAAGGTTAGAACTCGCCGGAAATCTTCCATTTTCACCGCGACTTCACGCCGGCGGGAATAAGCCCGCGAGCCAGAGTGAATGAAGTCGCCGGAACACCTGGAAGGAAGGCAGCTCGTCCACTTGCTTCTCCAATCACATTTGCTTGTCCAAAACACTTTACCACCTTAGATATTTTGAGATATTTTAGATAACTTACCACATACAACTTCCATACATATTACTACACCATACATACTACACACGACAATACACTAGATAATTTTAGTTTTAATTTATTTTAGTTTAGTTTTAAGAGAGAGAATAACTCTCTCAACTTTAGTTTAGTTTTCTCATCATTTTCCCATCACTTTCTAGGTAGCCAAACACCACTTTGAGTTACCTAGACTTGATCTCTTGAAGTTGCTCTAGAAGGATATTGTGCTTGGATTACAAGGAGGAGCCTTCTTGCGCAAGAAACGAATCCGGATGGGTTTGTTTAACTCTTCTTTTGCATTTTCATGTTTATATACTTCTATGTGTAGCTAAACCTTTTGTAAAGGGATTGATGTAATTCTTGTAATGATACCATAGATGTAATCAATCCATTTGTTACTTCACTCTCTAAGGCCTTGTATGTGTGTATTATGAACTCTAATGACTTGATATGTGGATGATATGTCTTGCATATACTTTTATTGTACACACTTGGTAGTTGATTTCATGCATAAAGTGTCCCACAATATGTATGAATGTTCCACTATCCATTTCATAGAGATGTTTCTAAGTAATTCATGACTTGAGTTAATTAGAAAATCTCTACATCACTATTCCTAAATCCTCTCTTAATCACTTATCTATGATATTAGGTTATGTGTTAGATGATGGATTTTGTGCTTAACATTATTGATAAATGAAATACATGCCTTAGAATGTTGTGAATGTGCTTAATGAATTATTGATTAATGAAATGGGAGTTACTTGAATGAATCAATCCCCTAACATCTTTAATCTAGCTTTAACATATTTTAATCTAGCTTACTTGTCTTAATCTAGCTTAATCTTAGTTCATTGCAAGCTTAGTGTAATTGATTTAGATAGTATTAACTAGTGGACTTGTTTAGGAATTAGAAATAGATAAGTAATGATAACCTAGAACTAGTTAGCTAATCTCTTCCTCGTGGGAACGACCACCCTTACTCGTGTACACTATACTACTCATACGACTCGTACACTTGCGAAGAGTGCACTACCCGCGCACCCCTTTTATTTCCGTTGTAGTTGATAAGTTGCTTAGCATCCTTAACCTAGGATCCGCTTGGCTTTAGTCATCATCAATTAGTGTAGTTTAAATTACAACCGGTTTTGGCGCGGTCACTAAGCTACCCTTACATATTTGAACCCCATTGTGATTTTATCAACGAAATAAACCAATCAAAAACGAGGCACTTACAGAAGAAAAAAAAATGTTTAGAGAGTGGTGGCTGCTTGGTCTGTAAATGTTTTGACTGGTGGAGTGGTGGGTGGAGGTGGGTTAGGAAAGTTGTGATAGTGATGGTGTTTTGAGATGGATGGTGGTGATTGGGCTTGTAAGTTTTTTGACTGATGGGTGGAGGTGTGTTACTGATGTGTTCTTAGGTTTTAATTTATTTATTTATTTCCGATATAAAATGGGTGTGTATTGGATTTTGTACCTTTTGGTTTAGAAGATGGTGTTGATTTGGAAAGTTATTTCAATTATTTTCAATTAATTTTAAATCTCTGGTTTTTTAATTCTTGAGTTTTGATTTTTTCCGATGTAAAATGGGTGTGTATTGGATTTTGTACTTTTTGGTTTAGATTTTAGAGATGGTGTTGATATGGAAAGTTTTTATTTATTTAATTTTTTTTTTTTTTTGAAATAGTTGATCTGGAAAGTTATTTCAATTATTTTCAATTAATTTTAAATTTCTGGTTTTTTAATTGATTTTAAATTTCTGGTTTGAAAATAAAGAACAAAAAACAAGGGTGAAATTGGTAAAACCAAACCTAAAATATATAATAGATTTTTTGGTTAAACCATGGTTAACTTCTGGACACTTATCATCTTAAAGGGTGAGTAAAAATGAACTTTTTCTGAAACCACATGCTCACGCTCTCATTTACTTTAATTTAATGATATGGTTTTTATTTTTCTTTTTGTAGGTCCACGGTCCACCGCACACATAATTGGACTAATTAAACAGTGAAAGAGCGGTGATGAAATTTCCAAGCTAGCTGAGCAAGAGGACTTTGACAAACTAACAATAAAATTAGTAACCGATAGTGATGGAACATTTAATAATTCAAGGGAACATGCAAGGAAATTAATTAAATTCACAATTGTTTTCTCTATATATCCTGCTTTATGGGGTATGCTTTGCTCCGTCTAAATATATATATATATATATATATACGGTCTTTCTATTATCAGTTCGAACTGACAATAAATATATCAGGACGAAGAATGTGGACCACAGATTATGGAGAAGTTTTGACAAGTGCATACACTTTGAGTCAAAGTATGTAAATCTAATGGTCCACATTCATCGTCCTGATATATTTATTGTCAGTTCGAACTGATAATAGAAAATCCGTATATATATATATATATATATATATATATATATATATATATATATATATATATATATGGATAAATACACTGACCTCCCTTAAAATTTGTTATAAATATAGCTAGAGAATAAGTATATATTTATCTTAATTTTTAAAGTTTAATAACTAAAGGCAATGTGATTTTTTTATTAGTTCAATTTTAAGAGTTTGGAAGATCCGAGTAAATAAATGCATATTTATTCTCTAATTACATTTATAACAAACTTCATGGAAAATAGTGAATTTAAAGAATGGTTTGATTGCTTGGGTGATGCTTCTTTTTTTTTTTTTTTTTTTTTTTTGAATACAATAACAACTGTCGGGACCGGCGAGATTGGTCTCTACAAGCTCAGCCCGGATTGTGACTCCCACAAGAGGAGAGGCAACACCCACATATAGTGGGATAACACCCACACTATTGGTGGGAAAATTTGCACATATCATACATACACTAGGTCTTGAAACTTGATGGTGGGGAGTTCCCTTGGGAAGGCCCACCACCATGGCAAGAGACCATGTGTGGGTGATGCTTCTTCTTGTTTTTGTGATTGAGTGGCAGTATTTGGCTCTCAAGCATGACCTTTTTTGGTTGGAAGAGGTTCAACGTGTGTGGCCTCTTTTGATCTGGGTGATAGCCCCAGTTAACTGCTTCCCTTTCTTTGTTTAATGAAATGGTTCCTCTCCAAAAATAAAAAATAAATAAATAAATAAATAAATAAAATAAATAAACAAAAAACTATAAATTTTTTGATCACTTCTTACAATTTCCTCTCTCTCTCTCTCTCTCTCTCTATATATATATATATATATATATATATATATATATATATATAAAGGTATATATTAAAGAAAATTATTATTTGTGAAAATATTTTTGACCTTATCAACAAGAATAAAAAAAAAAATGATAAAACAAAAAACTTCTGTACCGTACTGTATACTAGAATAGTGCGGATATCATGAATGTAACACCAGGAAAGAGTGGAGGGTCACTTTGGACACACTTAAATAGCTGTCTCCTAAGACAGAACTTTCCTAGACATGTACTTTCACACCACCACTACTAATTCCAGTAACTGTACAACCTGGAGCTCTGATACCACATTTTTATTCTCATTTTTGTGTAAATATTGTGTCAACTTCTCATTTTTATTCTTTGTTTCAAATTTACGCCGGAAGTGGAAACTCATCAGTTTCCTAATAGGGTTAATTAAACGACATTTATAGTATTAAATTCATTTGGCTTATATATATATACAATTTTTCTATTATCAGTTCGAACTGACAAAAAATATATCAGTTCCTTGTATGTGAGCCATTGGATTTAAATACTTTGACTTTACTGTATGCACTTGTCAAAGCATCTTTTAAATCCAATGGCACATATGCAAGGAACTGATAATAGAAAAACTGTATATATATATACAGTTTTTCTATTATCAGTTCGAACTGACAAAAGATATATCAATTCCTTGCATGTGGGCCATTGGATTTAAATACTTTGACTTGGCTGCATGTACTTGTTAAAGCATCTTTTAAATCCAATGGCCCACATTTGTCAGTTCGAACTGATAATAGAAAAACTGTATATATATGTTGTGTTTTTTTTTCTGATCAAATACTACTATAATTTCATATTTGAGAAAGGAGACATACTCAAACCCATAACCTTATGATATAGATATGAGGGCCAAACTACTGGGCCAACCTCATCTCATCATATATATTGTGTTCTAAGCATGCTGTGCATAGGTGTTTTTAAATCTTTTAAATCCAGTGGCCTATATGCAAGGAACTGATATATCTTTGTTGTGTTTTGTGACTTTGTCAACAAAGTTGAAAACTAAAAGAAGGATTTATTTTAAATTTTTTAGATTTATTTTAGATTATTTTTTGGAAATCAATTTTTTTTTTTTTTTTGGAATGAATAATTATATTTAGTGTGTATATATGTATATCATATCTCAAATATATATATATATATATATATATATATATTAAGAAGATTAAGGCTACAAAATCTAAAAAATCTAAAAAACAAAGAAGAGACATATATTGATCTAAACCATTTCTTTTGTTTTTTAAAAAGAATAATTATATTTAGTGTGTATAAATAAGATTTTGTAGCCTTAATCTTCTTTAAAAAGATATATATATATATATATATATATATATATATATATATATATATATATATATATATATATATATATATATATATATATATATATATATATTTGAGATATGATATACATATATACAGACTAAATATAATTATTCGTTTCAAAAAATAAAAGAAAAAATTGATTTCCAGAAAATAATCTAAAATAAATCTAAAAAATCTAAAATAAATCCTCATTTCAATTTTCAACTTTATTGACAAAGTCACAAAACACAACAAAGAGAAGTAATTACAAAAATTCCTATGTCAATCATGCTCATATAAACATGTGGTGCTCTAAAATGAAGATGGCATAATTGGGTGGCTCTAAAATAAAGATTGAGCTATCTTTAATTTGGCTCGTATTAGAGTTGATGATGCATATGTGAAGAAGACTTAAAGATGAACCAGAATTAAAAAAATAATAATAAAAAAAAAATTGATACTTAAAATAAAATTAGGGTTTAAATGTTGGTGTCATTGATGGGGAAAGTATTTTGATTTATTTAATTTTAATCAAGTTATTTATTCTTTTAATCATTTTATTTAAGGTTATTTTATTAATAATTTATTTTAATAAAATATAAATATATAAATCATATCTTTGGATGACAGTAGTTACCCTTAAATAAATATCTCTCGATTAAATTGATAAGAATAGTCAATGAGATAGAAGATTAAACGAAATATATATTAAAAAATATACAAGTTAGCTAAAAAGAAGAATAATTTAGGTCAAAATGTTATCTTAATATAATTCTAATCTCTTCCGTCTTATTTTAAACAAAATATCTTATATTTAGTGTGTATACATATATACACACTAAATATAATTATTCGTTTCAAAAAACAAAAGAAAATTTTGATTTAAAAAAAAAATCTAAAATAAATTAATGTCATCCCCTTATTTACCAAAATGCCACTCATTGGATGAAATTGGATGGAATTAGATGGAATTGGATGGAATGCCACTCATTAGTGTCACAAAGTTTGCCAAAAATGGTCATTTTGGAACAACTTTCCAATCCAATGGCCATTTTGATAGTGTCATCAATTCTATGGCCACCGGTGTAATTATCCCTTAATTTAATGATATGGTTTTTATTTTTCTTTTTTGTAGGTCCACCGCACACATAATTGGACTAATTAAACAGTGAAAGGGTGGTGATGAAATTTCCAGGCTAGCTGAGCAAGAGGACTTTGACAAACTAACCGATAGTGATGGAACATTTAATAATTCAAGGGAACATGCAATGATATTAATTAAATTCATAATTGTTTTCTCTATATATCCTGCTTTATAGGGTATGCTTTGCTCCGTCTATATATATAAATTTTTAAATGAGAACGTCCTAATATAACTTCATGAGGATATTGAATGTGAATCACTAGTTTTACATGTTTTGACTCGAATGTGTATACACTTATCAAAACTAGTGGCTCATATTCCCTTATATAACTTCATGAAGTTATATAAGGACGTCCGTATAAGAACGGGACTATATATATATGGATAAATACACTGACCTCCCTTAAAATTTGTTATAAATATAGCTAGAGAATAAGTATACATTTATCTTAATTTTTGAAGTTTAATAACTAAAGGCAATGTGATCTTTTTATTAGTTCAATTTTAAGAGTTTGGAAGATCCGAGTAAATAAATGTATATTTATTCTCTAATTACATTTATGACAAACTTTATGGAAAATTAAGAAGAAAATTAGATTGATTTTGTTATAAATAATTTTCTAGATATAAAATAGATATGCTACATTTTAATTAGTTAATGTCTGTTTTATTTATTTATTTGTATCATTACTTTTACTTTTATGTATTATATATATATATATAATAGACAACAAATTGATTAAATGACAGTGATAGTGTAGAATAATTAAATTCAGTACTTGGCTTCTATATATATCCCGTGTTCTAAGCATGTGTGCTCCATCCATGTATAAAATTAAAAAATTAAAAATGGGCTCCAAGAATTGCTTAATTGCTTGGGTGATTCTCCTTCTTGTTTATGTGCTTCTTCTAACCTCTCAAGTGGCTGCAAGGGAACTTCATCCTCTGTCTGGTCAGAAAAGTAAGTTTCTTTGCCTGCCAAATGCTTCTTCTTCTTTTTTTAATAATAAATTTATTGTTTTTTTTTTTTTTTTTTTTTTTTTTTTTTTTTTGTGTTCTTATAATTTTAATTTTCATACATCGATTGCATGGTCCTTATCAAATGATTTAGGGGGAGTTGATGATGAACGTTTTGTATATATAATTGAATTGTGACATGAAAAATGAGAAATTAAAAATATTATACATTACCTAAGTCTTCTTATTGTTGATGTAATTATTCAATCAATCAATCAATCAAAATTAGTTTTCTCAGTTTGTTAATCTTCGTTATTTTTTTTATTTTTTTTATTTAAGAAAACTAATTTCATTATATTTTTATGGTTCTGCTAACTTGGGAAGTAGCTTTAAAGGAGCTTTCAGGGAGACAGACTGCCAATCCCAGTTTTTGTCGTAAATAATTAGTTGTAAGATTTTGTGAAGAAACTCAAAAACTATTGTATAAATTATATTTTTAAGATTTGAAAATACTTCTAGGCATATATCAATTATATATCAGGATCTATTTATTAATTACTGTTATTTTTTCTAAATTAAGAAAACAACTATTGATATTTAATCGTGAAATAAGAAATCAAACTTAATATTTTTAAGATCTGAAAATATATCATTAGGATAAAATTAAGCTTGATAATTTATTCATTGTTTAATGTTTCAGGTCGACATTTTAGGGAGCTTGATGAGGGTGGTGTTTGTGCTCCATATCCACCTCTTTCCAAACGTCAACCTTGTTCTCCACCGCCTACCGGTAGGCGGTAGCTAGCTGCCTAGCTAGCTATCTCCCTCGTCCTCCTTGTTATAATATACGTAGCTTTTACCACGTACATGTGTAATACAAACAAATATCACACAAATATCTTCCCATAAATCTAATATTTCCACCACCTCTCAACTCTTCACCGCCTCTACCACTTGGTATGACATCATCACACCCCATCTCCCACTTACCTACCTCTTCTTTGCTTGTCTATATATATGTTCATCTGATCACTTGTAATAATTAATGTAAAAATTATCAAAATATCAATACAAGTGATGCTCTCTCTCTCTCTCTCTCTCACTTTAATATTTGTTTCATATATGTTCTTCAACTGTTCTTCATTCATCTCATTTGTTCTTCATTATTTATTATTCATTTACAACACGTTATCAGCACGATCATATGTAAGTAAAAAGTATCTCCAGGTGAGTGATTTACTTACAACTCGATATTCGTGTATATAAGTAAAAGGGATCTCCAGGAGAGTGATATGATTTACTTATATTTCAATATTCGTATTTATTTGTACGCAATATGTAAGCTGACAGAAACTATATATGGTTCCGTATACAAGATGGCTTATGCCATCAACGGATCTTATATATAATTCTGGATTTATTTATGTTGTTTAAATATTCGCATTTATTTTTATGCATATAACAGGTGAGCTCAGCTTCCTGGAATTGTTTAAATATCCGCATTTAATTATTTGCAATATATGAGACTGGCTTATGCTGTGTCTCGGGATTGGCTTATGTTGTGTCTCGGGATTGGCTTATGCTATGTCTCCAAATAAATTGTTTAAATATTCAACATTTATTTTTATGCAATATATGAGACTAGCTTATGATGTGTCTCCAGACTGGCTTATGCTGTGTCTCCAGATAAATTGTTTAAATATTCAGCATTTATTTTTATGTATATATGAGACTGGCTTATGCTGTGACTCAGGACTGGCTTATGATGTGTCTCCAGACTGGCTTATGCTGTGTCTCCAGATAAATTGTTTAAATATTCAGCATTTATTTTTATGCAATATATGATATTGGCTAGACCAACTAACCAGAACTTAAAGTTTCTGGAATTATGATATTTAAGTTGGCACGATTTTGAAAACTGATGAGAACTTGGAGTTCTGGATCCAATGTTATATCCATGAATGTCATACATCATTATTTGGAACATAGGATTTCAAATCCACTCAGAATATGAAGTTTTCTGAAATTTATATATAAACTTACAGTTCATGGTCGAACAAGAAATTCGAAAAATCAATATGATCTATGATTTTATTTTATCTCATATATATGAAGTGATGTGTTTACATATCAAAAAAAAAAGGATAACACATCCAACAGGATGTTGTGAGTATCAAAAAAGGGATTTAAGATCCTAACGTATAATGAAACTAGAAATAATATTGTATCCATTTCATTCATGTTTGATGCTCATGAAGAGCAATATTCAAAGAATGATCTACACATCCAACAGGATGTTGTGAGTATCATAAAAATTATTTAAGATCCTAATATCATGTATAATGAAATTGGAAATATTTTACTAGAAAAGAGAAGAAAAAGGAGGTGTGTGTGCAAAAATTGTGTGAAGAACATCACTACACAATCTTGATCAAACTTTGATATCTCCCTCATCTAAGATCGGATTGAGTTGAAATTTAGTCAGCACGTTCTACTCTTGTTGCTGTGGTGATGTTTGCAGTTCCGAATAGGGCTGGGCAAAAAATAGGGGAGAAAATTCCAATATTGTGTAGGTTTCATCGAAGAGTGATATCTCTTTGTTCTATGGTCTGATCGGGTTGAAAATTTATCAGAACATTCTTCACTCGTGTTTCTACAATCTGATGGTTAGATTGTTGATCCGAATTTTCTGCAGAGAGAAATACACCTTGAACAGAGTATTTGAGTTTGTACTATTCTCTCTCTTGTTTCATTTATTGATATTCCATATTTGTATTAATGGTGTTATGCATATATATATATATATATATATATATATATATTTGTTGTAAAATTGAAAGCATGGATCCAGGCCATGATTGCTATATGGATGGGATAATTAAATATATCCATGCAATGATGATAGTGCAACGACTCATACAATTCTGCGGAATTATTATCATTTTAAATGAGATATAAAATGGCATTACACATAATGTCTATAAAATTTCTAAAAGGAAAAATATATGTCTTACCGAGAGTGCAACGACTCATAATTCTGTGGAGTCAGAAATATTTTATGAATTCGACTTTGTTGAGAGCAAATGTTATTAATGTATTAGGTCCAACGAATCCGATAGAAAGCTCTATAAGAGCCATGATATTGTTATAAAATAATACTAAATTATATATCAGGTCCAACGGATCTGATAGAAAGCTCTGGAAGAGCCACGATGTTGTTATCAAACAATACTCAATTATGTATCAATGATACTTGATATTATTCAAAGAACATCATAAAGAAATATGCTTAGTTCAGGGGCATTTAAAGTTAATACCAGATCAGATCCAACAGATCTGATTAAAGGCTCTAGAAGAGCCACAATCATATTACCAGGCGGTATTAAATTGTGTATCAATGATACTTTATATCATTCAAGCAGAACATAAAGAAATCTGCTTAGATCAAAAACATATAAATTTATTAATGTCATATTGAGACCATGAATAATAAGAATGTTGAATATCTATGCGTGATTCAAGCCAGAAGCTGATTATAGAAAAGCTACGTTCTTTATCATCCGGATTATATTGCTGATCAGAAAAGGGATGTATGTGGATATATTCATCCACCAAATAAACCATCTCATTCTAAAGTTGGTTTTGAATCCATATCATTCAAAGGGATATATGTGGACATATTCATCCACCAAATGAATCCTTCCATTTTTTTATGGTAATAATTGATGCATTTACGAGATCATCACATGTTTATGTATTATCAAATGTCTCTAGTTGTGATCGATGTTCAACATCCAGTTTTTGCATGTACTCATAATCAGAATGGATCAGCAGAATCACTTATCAAACGTTTTCAGGTAATTATGAGAACTTTATTATTTCGATTCAATTACCAATTTCTATATGAGACGTTCTATTACGTGTTGATACATTCATCTATGATCACTACTTATCATCGGTATTTACCATTACAACTTGTAATTGGTCATTAAATTGCTCACATTTTTAAGATATTTGATTGTGTAGTATATCTCCTTATTGTATCTTTGGCATGATCTAAGATAAAAATTCTATATCATTATGAGATTAAGGGTATGTTTGGTTGGGCTTTTGAAAATCCTCTACTCGTAAAAGGTCTACTTGTAGTAGATCTAATTGAAATAGAGTTTTTGAAAAAAATATATATAGTTGTTTGGTTGGTAATTACAAACGCACTTTTATAGCAGTAGACCGTTTGGTTGTAAACTCTCAAAAAGTCTACTGGGATATTAAATTACTAAAAAGGACATATTATTTATTCACTCTAAAAAAAATTGAACTTAAAAGAATTTCTACATGTTAACTACATTTTCTACTGCACAATAATAATAAAATTCAAAACTTTCACCATATAAACTTAAAAGATTAAAAAAATAACCAGAATTAAATTTTCAACAAAGTTGAAGCATTGTCAAAGATTAAACAAGAGGAAAATGATCAACATCTCATACAAAGGTAAAAAGTTAAATGGAAAAAAAAAATTAAAATTAAATAAGTTATCATCGAAGCATCAGAAGAGTCGCAATACTATCACTAGTATCAATTGTTTGCTTAACATAATCCCAACCAATGTCAGTTTCTTTTCCAACTAGATTATTCCAGAGCTGCCACTCTCTCTTAAGATTATCCCATTTATTTTTCATTTGTTTTTTACTATAGTTCTTATTAATCGTTTGTGCCAACTTGGTCGAAATATTTTTCCAACCCTTTTTGTTGAAGTGACCATTTGGTCGATTACCAGCTAAAACTTCATAAACACAAATCTTAACAAATGTGTCAACATATAAATCAGTCCATTCTGCCTTATTTCTTTTTTGGCTTTCCTCCACACTAGGTTCCATTCTATAAAATATATATATATAAAAATTTCATGAATATTAAAATAAATAAGCAACCAAAAAAAAATTCCATGGAATATTATATAAATAAGCAACCAGATAATATAAACACAAATCTCAAAAAAAAAAATTGAAAGTCAAACGTTTAGCACAAACAGAAAGAAACAAGGCAACGCACAGGAACACGGCAAAAAAAAAAAAAGAAAAAAAAAGAAGAAACACAGGAAAAAAAAGACGTACAAAGCACACTCTTGGGAGAGCCAAAAAAACAAAAAAAACAAGGCAACGCACAGTAAGCCAGGCCCGAGAAAACACACAGACGCAAAAAACAAACAAGCAAAAACACAAACATAAAGATAAATAAATAAACAAAAAAAAAATATTAATGAACAAAAATTATACATACCCTTTTTTTGTATGTGTAGAGTAAAGAACCGTTCTTTTGTATGTGTAGAGTAAAATTATAGACTATCTGTAGAGATTAGAGAGCAAATTAAGAATAAAGAATATAAATAGGTTCCAGGGTTTTATTTTAATAAGGGTATTCCATGTCAATAATAAACATTTAGGGATATATAGGTCATATACTTCTTTTTTTAAAAGGTCTATTTTGAAAAGCTCATAAAGAGGAGCTTTTACCTAGTAGAGGTTACCTAGTAGAGGTTTAAACTCTACTAGCCTCTACTGAATTTAAAATAGACAATTTCAAAAGCCCAACCAAACAACTCTAAAAAACTCAAGTAGAGGTTCGTAGACCTTTTAAGCCAGTAGAAAGCCCAACCAAACAAGCACTAATATTGATTTTGATTAATCTTCTATTAGATCATTTAAACTTCTGAGAGTTTATATTTTTATGCACAATCCGTGTATTATTATATTGATTAATTTCCAAATGGAAAGTTTCTCCAGAAAGAGTAAATGAAAAGTTACTCTTATACAAAATAGAGATATCAGTTTGGTTCTCTATATATAAATGTGTCTCATTTCAATCTTTGTATCACTCAAATACGAAAGATAATTGATCATCAGATAATTATTAATTTGTTACTTGATATATTAAAGGTAACAAGATTTTATAAGTCGCCATCTCATAAACCCCGGCCGGGTGATTGTTCTTAAAGAATGATCAGAGTAAATGACAACAAATAAATCATCTGATGTATATCATAAGCTTATGAACCTTTTTAAAAGGTATTGTTATCATGATCCTAATGTAAACAAAACTCGAGTTATAAATAAATCAACATTCTCTAAATCAACTCCGTAAGAGTTTGATATATCGAATGAGACATAAGTCTATGAAATGACTAAGTTCACTGAAATAGAAGAAATCTCAACAGAGATACAAGTATATTAAAATTGAGAAAATTTCTATACGAGTCTATGAAATGACTGAATCCATTGAAATGGAAAGAAATCTCAACAGAGATACAACTATATTGAAATTAAGAAAATTTCTATAAAGTCCATATAGTGACTAATGAAAATATATACTTGCGTGTGTCTAAACAACCTAGGGGGGTGAATGGGTTGTTAATCGATTATTACCAATTTTTCGATTAGTCAAAATTAATCACTATTAACTCAATTCAACAAACAATAAAAATCAAGTAAAAGTGTAGAAATTAAGGAACACTTGATTTTTACGTGGAAACCCTCAACAAGGAAAAATCACGGGCTGTTATGTGCGCCACACACGAACCTCGAATCCACTAATTGCAATGGTGTTTACAACCTAGGTTGACCTCAACCTCAACCTCTCACGGTCTATAACCCACCACTATTACCCGCATGCCTTTAAAAGTGAACCTAGTCCAATTTGCTTGAGCACTATACACCGGTAGTCACAAGACTTATCTCTCAATGAAGAGATCAATAACCTATATGAATATATGGCAATATCCAAAATGCAAAATGCAAAATGCTAGGCTACACTAAATGTTTAACTAGATGTTATAATGCAAATCAACACTTTAGTTATCAACAATGCCTACATGGTCATACATGAGGACTCAATTAGATGCAAAGAGACTCTAGTAACCTAATTATCAACAAACAAAGTCAATTCAACACATGTTGTCAATAATCATGGCAAAGACTAAAAACATGCGATTAACTAATGCAATCAAGGAATTTTCAATCAAAAGCCAATCAACATAAGTTGTCAATGAACATGGCAAGGACAATAAATGCGATTAACAAATGCAATCAATGAGTCCTACAATCAATGTCTAAATGAAAATCATGTAGACTTAGCTAGAGGGCAAAATGGTCCTAAATGCTAGCTATCAACAAACAACTCATCTCAACCAAGAATCAAAGTCTCAAACATGCTAAGAATAACATTAAGTAAGGAGACATGCATTTAATTAACAAATAAATGATAAACCTAGGAATACATGTCGTAAGAATGAAATAAGAAGTTCTAGGACATGTAGAAGTTACCTAGTCAAAGAAAACAAGAAAGCCCATGCTTGGATGATGCTAGGAAAATGCTAGATGCTCATGGGAAGTGGTTTGGTTGAGTAAATGTGAGTTCTTTGGAGCTTCTCTCTCTAGGGTTTGAGTTTCTCTCTCTAATATTTGATTTTGAGCTCACAAAAACGAGCTAGGAAAAAGATGGTACTTATATAGGAGCCCGAGATAAAGTGGTGTCGTTTTGGTAAAAAACTGTCCAACTTCTCGTCAGTTGCGCTGGTCGAGTAGCGCACCACACCAGCGCACTCCCTTTGTTTTGCAAGTGCGCTGGAAGAGCTGTGCTGGTTAAGGGCGCACGACTAGCAGTGATCTTCTGCCAAGATTGCGCTGGTCTACAGCACTGGTCCTGCGCATGAGGAGTAGCGCACTGCGCGGGTACTGCGTTGGTACTGCGCGGGTAAGGGGACCAGCGCACTGCTTCAGGTACACACCAAGCATAAAAAAAATGTGCAAGAGTGAAGAGTGAAAATAACATGCATGGAAATAGATGGAATCATGAATATTCACCAAGCATGTGACACACAACAAATATGCAAGATATGAAAATGCATAAGTGTGATGATAAAGCATATAAACACACAATTAAGATAAATACAAATGCAATCATAAAAAATGCAATATGAAAGTGTGTGTGTGCAACTAATCTCTTCAAAAAGGGTTAAGCACAAGTGATTATACCTTCAATGAGCTCTTGTGCTTGAGGGCTTGAACTCCAAATAAACTTGATCACGAGCAAGGAAGCCCTAAACTACCCTTACATTTTAAACCCCCAAAATGTGGTTTGTCATAAAATAAGCCAATCAAAATTAAGGAACTTACAACTAAATCCATTGAAATGGAAGAAATCTCAACAGAGATACAACTATATTGAAATTAAGAAAATTTCTATAAATCATGTAAGAGAAATGTGAAATCATAAAGAAACAATCATTGATGATGTATTTTTATACACAATAGCGCTACTGAAATTATAAATGATAATTATGATATTCATAATATCAATGATTGTATACAAAAGGCATGATTGGCCTTAGTGAAAAGAAGCAATTCAAGAAGAATTGACTTCATATGCCAAACATAAAGTATTTAGACCAATAGTACTCTAGACACCTGGAGATGTCAAACTAGTTGGATACTAATGGGTTTTTATACGGAAAACGTAATGAGAAAAACGAGATCGTGAGATATGAGGCACGACTCGTAGTACAAGGTTTCTCACATAAACTTGGTATTCAATAGTGACGAATACAATTACGTTTCGAATTCTTGATAAATTTGGCTGCCTTTACAAGGCTTGAAATACGTCCTCTAGACGTAGTAATCATTTATCTATATGATTCACTCAATGCAGATATTTATAATCTCAGAAGAATTTAAAATGCTAGAAGCATGTAAATCGAGATCTCGTAATCTGTATTTGATGAACATAAAAAAAATCCTTATATGGGTTAAAAATAATCTGGATGGATATGGTATAACCGTCTCTGTGAATATCTGATAAAATAAGGGTATAATAATTATATTATATACCCAAGTGTCTTCGCAAAGAAATCAAAATCCGAATTTACTATATTCACAACATATTTTGATGAAATGAATTTAATTGGAGCTCCTGGAGAGCTCTTGAAAACTTTTGAATTTTTGGTAAATGAGTTTAAAAATGAAAGACATGGAAAAGGAAATATTGTCTCGACCTGAAGGTTGAGTATGGATCAAATGGAATGTTTGTCCATCAATCAGAATATGTTGAAAAGATTCTGAAAAAAATTCATATGGATATTACTTCATAAAGCAAGTCTTTGCTTATACTCCATCCAATCATTTATTATGTTATTTCATTTCAGGAAATAAACATCTATATACCCCAAGTTTAGCAATCTAGAAGTTTGCTTTAAAAGAACTTTTATCAGGGGGAGCGTCCCATTAGGGAGAGCATATCAAATGAAGTATATTAATCATATTGAGGAATATGCGCATTGTACTCTTTTCCTTTTCAATCAGGTTTTTTGTCCCATTGGGTTTCCCGATAAGGTTTTAATGAGGCAATTATCTAAGCACACCCAAAAATCTTTGATCCAGAAGGTCACCATAAATATTACTTTGATCCGACAGATTAATGAATATCTTTGCTTAGGTTTTTTATCCCACTGGGTTTTCCCTAGCAAAGTATAAATGTGAGAAATGTCTTAAAGAAAACATTAACTATTGTTATATTTGCATTGTACTTTTTTTCCCTTCGATCAGGTTTTGTCCCACTGGGTTTTCCCGATAAGGTTTTTTTAACAAGACAATTAGGGGGAGCAAAGTTCAGAACGGACAAATGTGCACTATACTCTTTTTCCCTTCGTTCAGGTTTTGTCCCACTGGGTTTTCCTGACAAAGTTTTTAATGAGATAGTTTTTAATGTCTAACCCCATTAAATCCAGGAGATCATTGTATACTTTCTACCTAGGTTTAATCCCATTGGATTTTTCCCTAGAAAATTAATACATGTGGTATAAAGCCAAGGGTGAATGTTATAATATATGTGGCTTTTACCACATGTGTAATACACACAAATATCACACAAATATCTTCCCACAAATCCCACCACCTCTCAGTTCTTCACCGCCTTTACAACTTGGTATGACATCATCACACCTCATCTCCCACTTACGGACCTCTCCTTTGCTTGCCTATATATATATGTTCATCTGATCACTTGTAATAATTAATGTAAAAATTATCAAAATATCAATACAAGTGATGCTCTCTCTCTCATCTCTCTCTCATTTGAATATTTGTTTCATATATGTTCCTCAACTGTTTTTCATTCATCTCATTTGTTCTTCATTATTTATTATTCATTTACAACACTCCTCACTTTTTTTTTTTCATTTTTTATTATTGGAGGGGGGATTTGATTTTGGAAACGTCAGTATATAATGGAATGTTTGTACGTACTCTTGACATGTTAGGAAGATCAATATATAAGCACCATCAGCAATAATGTTATTTGATGGAAAATTTTAATTAGAGTAATTGGCACAAATCCCCCCTCGAGTGTATATATATTTGCATGTTGCCCCCTAAACTTTTTTTTTAGGCATGTTGCCCCCTAAACTATCACTTTATTGGCAATCCTTTGGTTTTTTCCCCCCTGAAGGGGCATTTTTACTCTTGTTCTGCCAATAAGTGATAGTTCAGGGGGCAACATGCCTAAAAAAAAAGTTTAGGGGGCAACATGCAAATTTATATACACTCGAGGGGGGATTTGTGCCAATTACTCTTTTAATTAATACTTTATAATGAACGAATTTAAGAGAGAGGAGTCCTCTAGCTTGCTTCTTGATAAGCGTTTTTAAGGTTTATTTCGACGCAACCGATGCCCATTTTAGGTCCATAATATACCATTTTAATGTGTGTTTTAGCAATTTCTTTTTTTGTTAATTTTGTTTCTTTGAGTTTGTTATGATTGGTCCTTTAGGTTTTAGATTTAACTCAAATTTATCTTTCTGGATAAGTTTTGTTTTTCTATTTAAACAAAATTCTCTCATGAATTCGAGAAATCTATTACTTCCGCTTCATTAATGAGCTTGTGTAATGAATATATTAATTTATTAAATATTTAGTTTATGAATTGTAAAAATATTGTAAGGGATCATTTTAATATGGATCAAGCTAAATCAACTTAAAATTGTAATTTAATATTTTGATTTCAACATCTCAACCACTCATATGATTTTAATCCAATGGTTGAGATTTTAATACATTTACATCTCTTGAAAAATAATGACACCAAGACTTATGTAATTCAATTATTTTTCTATAATTCTCTTTGGCCCCACACACTCTCTCTATATCTCTCTCTCTCTCTCATTTATCTCAAACCTGCCCACTCTACATTTCTCTTTTCTCACCAACTTAAAACTTGCAGGTCAGGCCACCGTCCAACATGGTTAAAAGTAAAACGCCAAACAGTAAGAGCGCTCCTTTAATAATGCTAGGCTTCTAAAAAAAATTTACCAAATTTTTTCAACCACACATAATTCTATTACACAGTACTGCAAGTCAGGGTGATAAAAATTTCCAATCACTGGCTCTCTGGAGTCCACTTTGAGCCAGAGAAGACTAGGATAAGAATAGACAACGAATCGATTAAAAGACAGTACTGATAGTGTAGAATAATTAGGACCTGTCCCGCATTTTGTTTTCAGCCTGTTTTTATTTTTGTTTTCCAAAAATGATTTCGAATTCGCGTCCGGTAACCGTTTTTCATTTCATTTTCAAAATGCAAAAACAAAATGAAAAACAAAACCAGTGTTAAAAGTGGAAATTTTGAAAAACAAAAAAACAAGTTGTTTTTGCTTTTGTTTTTGTTTTGCAAAAAAATTTTACAATAAATTATTTTTTTTTTCTTTTTTTATTCCTTGAACAAGATCTCATCTGCTTTTTCTTTCCCATCTTCATCTTCTCTCATCCTTCACAGATCTTCCTCTTCTTCTTCTTCTTCCTCTTCCTCTTCCTCCTCCTCCACTCGCCGCCGTTCTCACCGTCGATCTGCCTTCGCCTCTCGCCTCTCGCCATCGTCTTCTTCTTCTTCTCCTCGCCGTCGTCTTCTTCTTCTTCAGCTATTCTAGATCAATTTGTGTGTTAATTTTGTTTAATTTATATCAGAATTTAGAGGCACTGGCTATTACTAAAAGCAAATGCACACTCAATGTTGGAACGGTGAAGGTTCATTGAACTCTTGCAATCGATTTTCATTGCTGTAATTAATATCATGAGTTTGCTTTTAGTAGTGATTGATGCAGAAATCTTGCTTACTACAGGAAAAAAAAAAAGGGGGGGCAAATCTTTTAGTATGTGCTACTTCTGTGTAGGCTAACGTGATTATTTTTGTATCAGTTGACAGTTGTGTTAGAAAGCCAGGAAAGATTTGTGAATCAATTTTATTATTTTCAAAAAAATTTGTGTTGTGTTAATATATTTAATTTATAAATTTCATTACAAATCTTCTTCTTCTTCTCAGATAATCTGGATCATTACATCAATTTGTGTTGTGTTAATTTTGTTTAATTTATACATTTCATTACAGAAATTTTATTGGTTATTTATTTAATCAATTTGTTTATAATTGTTATAATATTAAACAAAATTTAAAAATTGATATTTCAATTTTCGAAAGTTTTCGTTATCCTACCAGACGCGTTTTTCCCGTTTTTATTTTCAAAATACGGATTCCAGTAAATGCTACCAGACGCGTTTTCAGATTTCAAAAATGAAACCAAAAACACTGTTTTCATTTTCATTTTTCTTTTCAAAAAACAACAACTGAAAACAGCTTGCAGGACAGGCCCTAAGTTTTTGTATTTCATAGACGATTTCGAATTCACTTGGCTTCTATATAATATCCGGTGTTGTAAGCATCTGTGCTCCATTCATGTATAAAATTAAAAAACAAAAAGAAAGAGAAAAAAAAAAAAAAAAAAAAGGGCTCAAGACTTGTATAGTAACCCCCTTACCAGATTCTTAGCACCTTTTAGTTTTTTTTTTTTTTTTTTTAAATTTAATTTTATATACCCTTGAATTGAAATCCAATAATTATAAATTAAATAAATTAGTTTTTATTAAAAAAAAAAATTACATATATGCTGGACCAATTTTTTTAAAAGAGTAATACTATATATCACAATTCACAATTTATATCACAATTTTTTAATCACAACAAATATGACAACTGAAGTGTCAATTGATAAGTTGATACATATATTGTGATATTAGTTGTGATGTCTAACATTACTCTTTTTAAAAACCTCTTTTTGTTATCGATTTACGGCTTCATAAACATTTGTAACAATTGACCAAAATACCCTCTTTTATATGGACTGGACGACGAATAAAAGCTCAAAAAATATCACCCGACATATGATACAAGCTCAATAAATACAAGTCTAATTCGCTCCAAGAAGACTTTGAATTAACGAGAAAACAAAAGAAAAACAACAGTGATGCAGACTTTAAGAGGGGTGTATTCAATTAGGATTCTCGGGGACATTTAAAGACATTATAAATCCTGGTGTATTCAATTCGGACATTTAAAGACTTTAAAAGAGTCTATATTAATCCAGTGGTATTCAATTAAGACTTTTATGGACTTTTAAATAATCCTTCCAAATCCGGGTGTATTGAATAGAGACTTTTAAAATGTCTACAAGAATCAAGGTGTATTCAATTAAGACTAGATTTTAAAGGATTTTCTTAGGTTATAGATTTTGATGGATTTTGGTGGATTGATGGTGAGAGATATAAATATGAAATTTCATAACATGTCCGGCCTTCTCCCCAAAGATTTTGGTGGACCTTGCTCTCTTTCTCAAAACATAAACGTGTTGCTTCTTTTCACTTTTTCTCTGCTCAAATAATCATGATCGATTATCATCAAATCATGCACACATGATATTTCCTTCATTTTGCATTGCTATGATCTAAAAGATTATGCGTTTAATAATTTTTATTTAATACAATTTTATGTTGATTATTACACGCGTGATTGCGTGAATGAAGCACCATATCTAAACCCAAGTAATTTGTATCTTGGTATTTGCTGTCGTGATTATTGGGAGTGGCTGAGTCAGAAATTTTCATTTGAGAAATATTAGTGCAGAAAAAAAAAAGAGTCAAATATAATAGATGATGAACATAATGTTCACAAATTAAAAGTTAAATATATGAGTTAGGTTCAAGTGTTCAACACCTCTCTTTTTCTGGACACAAATTATAATATAACTATATAAGTTAAATATAATGATTAAAGCCATAACGCATACATGTTATCACCTGACCTTATTACATATACTAATTATATTGAACGAGTATATTGATGACATGATACATGCAAAAAAAATTATATTGAATGAGTATATTGATAACATGATACATGATAAGCTCATCCTATATATTCAAACATTTTAAAAAAAAATACCTAATAATCAATCAACATTTATTTGTTTAAAAATGATGGTTTTTAATTAAATTCATAAATGGATGCATAACCGTATGTTATTAAATTATTTTATAAATAAAGTGATACGTTTGTCTTATTGAAACATAATACATGACAAAAAAAAAAAAAAAAAAAAAAGTAAGCCATAAGCAAAGTCCAAATGGAGAATTGGAAAGGGAAATAGATGATTAAGGAGGTGAAAAGTAATAGAAGAGAAAAAGAAGAAAACATAAATTGTTGTTAGCATTGCAAATTGTATTAATGGATCATATTGGTTGAGTGTATAGATTGTGTTATTGGGTCATATAGTGGTATAATTCTCCATCTATAATAGAAGTCAGAGATAACAAATCTATGGATGTCTAAACAAATCCATAAAAGTCTGAGATAGATATCTAAACAAATCCATATAAGTCTGAGATAGATATTTAAACAAATCAATGAAAGTTTATGTGGATATATAAAAGTCCGTAGAAATCCATGAAAATCTGTCACTTAAAAAATGTCTTTAAATGTCCTCAAGAATCCTAATTGAATACACCCCCTAAAATTGAAGGCCAGAAAATGAATGGGAACTACTTTTGTATCATGCCTGGGCCATGATGCTCCATGAAAAATTAATTTTAAATGTAAATGTTTTTGTAGTTGAATCAATTTTGGTTTCTTTTAATTTTGTTATACGTTTTTTTTAATCACACATAATTCTATTGAACAGTACTACTGCAAGTCAGGGTTATAAAAATTTCCAACAACGTGCTCTCTGGAGTCCACTTTGAGCCAAAGAAGACTTGGACAAAAATAGACAACGAATTGATTAAAAGACAGTGATAGTGTAGAATAATTAAATTCACTTGGCTTCTATATATCCTTCTAAGCATCTGTGCTCCATCCATGTATATACTATAATAATAATAATAATAATATATATATATATATTGGAACGGCGGATATTTTTGGAATAGAGTTGGGGTTTTTGAGGGTATTTATGGAATACCAATTTTAGTCTGGAATAAAAATGGTTTTCTATTGGTTTTTGGATGAAAAGCCCATTCCATCAAAATGGTGGAATCAATATTCCAATGGAATCTTCATTCCTTTACATTTTAGCAAACTAAACATTCGGAAATCGGAATGACTTTTTTTCCATTTTATTACATTCCATTCCACCCAACCAAACATGACCTAAATGATTTATGGGGAGTTGATGATGTACATTTTGTGTATATATATATATATATATATATATATATATATATATATATACAGAAATGTTCACGTCAGTGCGTACTGATATAACTTCATTAATGTGTTGAATGTGAACCATTAGATTTATATACTTTAACTCAAAGTGTATACACTTGTCAAAGCTTCTCCATAATTAGTGGTCCACATGTACTGGTACTGATGTGGTTACATCAGTGCGTACTGATGTGAACGGAACCGTGTATATATATCTATATATATATATATAATTGAATTGTGACATGAAAAATGGGAAATTAAACATATTATACATTCTTTGTAATTTCTTTTAAATTTATAATATTGAAAACAGTTTTTTTTTTTTTTAAATGCATCATGATTCATACATGTAGCATATAGCCTTCTTGGGCCAAATCATTAACATGGGATGAACTTAGTTGTCCACACAGCGGAAAACAAATACTTAAAAAAAAAAAAAAAAAAAAACGAAAATTTTATATGACCGTACAATCCAAAAAAAAAATAATAATCCTTTCAAATCTTTAAACAAGTGGTTTGATCCCGAGAACTTTTATAAAAATATATTTAAATAATAATAATAAAATTAAAAAATAAAAACTAATCCTTTCAAATCTTTAAACAAGTGGTTTGATCCCGAGAACTTTTATAAAAAAAATATTTTTTTTTTTTTTTTTTTAGAAAAAAAAAAACATTTCTAAAAGCGATATGTGTCAAAATATTTACTGATCCGATGGACCACACCACTCCGCAAAAATACCGTGTCCACTCAGCAGAGGAAATGGGCCGGGAACAGAATACATAACTCTTTCTAGAGTTAAAATAATAATAATAATAAATAAATAAATAAAAATAAAAAAGTAACCATTGAAAACATTAAACTTTCGTTAGTAATCACTTTTAAAACTTTAATTGTTAATAACCACTTTTTTTTATAAAAAAAAAATCAATGTATGTCCGTAAATTACAAGAGTACCCCTGAAAATAGTTTTTTTTTTTAAACCTAGAAGTAAACTTGAAATCACGACTAAAATCTGGACCAAACTTGAAATCATACCTAAAATCTGAAACCAAACTTGAAATCATGACTAAAAATTGAAACGTGAAATCATGACTAAATTGAAATGTCCAATCTTGAAATCATGACTAAATTAAAATGTTGAAACTTGAAATCTTGACTAAATTGAAATTAGGATTAGGTTTTTCTGTTCTTCCCCTTTTTCTTCTTCCTCTTCTTCTTCCTCAAATTAGGTGTAGGCTTTTTTGTTTCTCTTTTTTTTTGTAGACCACATCGCCGGCAATCGCGAAGCATGGAGCCAACGGACGTCATCGCCATCCCGTCACCCATCACCGGATGTGGCCCATTGCCTGGTCATCGCCCATTGACCATCGACTGGTCGTTGCACGAAGCCATCCCGTCGACTAGGGACGTAACTAGGATTAAACATTAGGGTAGGCTAGAATAAATATTTTTTTTAACAATCATTAATGATACAATAAATTTTTTTAATTAAAAATAAAGATACACCTAGTCAAGAAGACATAGAGAGGCTTACCCTGTAAATCTATATTCTAAATGAATACGTTAACAAAATTAATAAATAAATAAAAAATCAAAACAAATTATAAAATAAACATGAAATGCAAATACAATCATATACTAATTAAACTGTATCATACGAATTTTCAAAAGATCAAACTTATCAATTATGAAATCATGATCAATAGCACCAGTACTTTATTACTTTTTAAAAAAATCTAATTTATTTGATTATTATATTACCTTAGTTATGATGGAGTATTCACATCAGAGAAATAAATATACACTTCTATTACTATTTACTAACAAATCTAAAAACAAAAGACTATTTAAAAACCCAATAAAAAATAATAATAACTTAAAATGAATGTACTAAATTTCAACCAAAACAAAAAGAAATTCAATAAACAATATTGTTAGTTTGTAAATTTAAAATTAGAATAACCGATAATTAGATTACTCCTAAAATTTTATAAACTAAAAATTATAGTAATCCTAAAATTTCAATACAAAACAAAATATTTAAATTCACAATATTCACACCAACATATCTAATTGGAAAATCAATTAGGGAAATTATTAATCTCCCCCCTGTAGTTTGCCATATTCTCCAGTTTCCCCCCTCTAGTTTTAAAATTCTCCAATTTCCCCCCTCCCATGCCCAATCTCACCATATGAAAATAGGCATGGGAGGGGGGAAATTGGAGAATTTTGAAACTAGAGGGGGGAGACTGGAGAATATGGCAAACTATAGGGGGGAGAATGATAATTTCCCAATTTGCAATCATTATTAAAATAATAATAATAATAATTGACTCATGCCTCATGAATCATGAAGGTTGAAAATGTTTACAACAAAGTACAATATATGCAGCCCTACAATCCTAGTAGCCCACTCATACACGTTCTGTTTAGATTAGAAATAATATTAATTATTTAATTTTTTTTTTAATTTATCAATTTTTTTTGGAAAGGCTAGGGTGGGCTCAAGCCCACACCCTAGCCCAGCCCAAGGTCCGTCCCTGCCGTCGACCATTGCTCGAGAAGCCAACAGCGCACAGCGCTGTCGCAAGAACCACGCCGGCGCTCGGCGACGCCTTCGTCCGCGCTCGGCGACCCTCAAAGCATGCCGACGAGAGAGAGATCAGGGAGAGAGAGAGAGAGAGAGAGAGAGAGAGTAGAGGAGAGAGAAAGAAAAAAGAGAAAAAGAGAGAGAGTTGATTTGGGATTGTTTTTATATGGATGCATTCAAGTAAATTTACAAAAACATGGTTATTAACAATTTAATTTTCGTTGTGGTTACAAACAAAATTCCCATGTTAAATGTGGTCATTTTTAGCAATTTCCACTAAAATAAAATACTCTTTCTATTACCGTAAAGGGCAGACCTTTGAGAGGGTTGCACGGGTTAAAAAAAACATTATTATTGTACAATTTCCCTTAAACCTTTTTATTATTAATAAATTATATTTAATTTCAACTAATATTACTGAACTTACCATTAAATATAATAGTATTCATTACATTGCCTTTTATTTTCATACTAAACTTTTAAATTATAATCAATGTTATTTCCATACTTTACTTTTAATTTTTTGTATTCTACTTGTGATATTTGTTCATTTGTTTGGATTGAGATTTATAGAACTTTAGCTTTAAATTACTTCTAATTTATAGGTTTTAGTGTGTTGAATGCTTGATAATTTACCTAGAAAAAAAACCACATACATTCAATCAATTACCTATTCTAACTCAATATAAAACATTGCATGTAGGGGTGGGCACCCAAACCACCAAACCGATCAACCCATCCAAACCAAACCAATTTAAGCGGGTTGGTTTGGTTTTATTAAAGAAAAAAAACTGATTGGGTTATTTTTTAGTAACCCGATTGGTTTGGGTTGGTTTGTGGGTTGTGTTTTATCAACCCGCATAACCCAACTCAAACCATTACATTATTAAATAAATAAATATACATATACATATATATATATATATATATATAATAAAAATAAAAATTAACCTAATTTTATATTATATTTATTTCCAAGGTTACTGGTTTTCAGCTCTAAGTTCTAACCCACTCTATTTATTCTTAAAGTTATTTCATCTCATCCTAAGTTGTTGGCGACAAATTTATTGAGGATAAGTAACTATTTTTTTATTGTTTCGTACAAACACGCATTAAGCAATACAGTTTAGTTTTTTTTTTTTTTTTTTTAATAAGTTTTATGTGTTCTACACTTGAGGGTTTTTTTTTTATATATATATTTTTTTATAACTATTATAGTTACGCACTTGGGTTAAATTTAGTATTATTGTTTATCTTATTGATACTGAGTTTAACTACTTATTATATTTGTTCAAATAAAAAAATATATAATTATTTTCTTAAACCGCCAAACCAAACCGATCCAAACCGATTTTTATTGGTTTGGTTTGGTTTGGTTTAACATTATAATTGGTTTGGTTTGGGTTGTAAAACAATAACCCGATTAAATAATGGTTTGGTTTGGGTATCGTCAAATCCAACCCAAACCAACCCATGCCCACCCCTAATTGCATGTGTTAAGTAGTCTTTACAAATATGTAATTTTATGCACGTTTTATTTAACTCTTTGATTTTGTTTCAATTGCTTGATTATACATTTCATATTCACTTGATTTTGTTCCAATTGTTAAATTAAACATTTCATATTAACTTCTTTCTAATTGTTGGATTAAACAATTCAAACTAGTCTTTAAGAGTAAATTTTCATATGTATAGAATCATTTATGTCAAAAGAAGAAACTATTTATGTCTCTACACGTATATAAGTTTACTAATGCTCGTCAACCCAAAAATTTAGTCTAAAAATCAACCCAAATGATGTGGTAAGTGATTTGTCCTTATCATATCATTCACCACATCCCCTCATGATTTGTGTGGTGATGACAACTCATTTGCCACATCATTTGAATTGAATTTTGAGTTAAATTTTTGGATTGTCTAGTATTACTCATATAAGTTTTGATTGGGTAAATATTTTCTAGGTCCGCCCTTGCATGGGACAGTCTCATTGACGTGGAAATGAGACTATCCAATGAAAGTGTACTATATGGTACTTTAAAAATATAATTTTATATTTCCAATGTAAATGACACACTTTTATTGAACGGTCTTACCACGTGACAGTGAGACCATCCCATGTAAGTTTTGCTCCTGGATAAGATCTTTTTTGAGCCACAATAAGAATATGTATTTGTTAGCTTAAAAAAAACAAAAAACTTTGATAATTTATTAATTGTTTGATATTTCAGGTGGACATTTTAGGGAGCTTTCGAATGGTGATCCCAGTGAAGCCTGATAGAGCTTCTGGAAACGTATGGTAGCGGATGATGCTTGAGAAATGTGTGCAAGTTGCACAATAGAGCAGACTTAAATCCACGGATTATAAGTTGTTTTATTTTTATTTATTTTTTTGTCCGTTTCAGATTTCTACAAATATTAATACTGTATTTCAGATAGGGTAATTAATAAATAAGTCTCATACTTTTTCTTAATGAGTGGTGCTATTGGCACACCCCCTACTAATCTATTTATGCCCCACTTGTTTAAATTTTGATTTAATTAAATAAAGTTAAATGTTTTTATCAATTTATTTTATTTATTTCCAAAACTACCCTTTTATTTAATTCTCAAACTTAATAAACCCCATCTCTAAGAGAGAAACTTAATCAACCCTTCTCTAACTTCTACTTGCACTGCAAATCTCGAAACCCAGTTCGAAAACAGAGAATCATCATCAGGATTTTGACCTGTAGTGTTGATTGATATCTGCAGCTTCATGAGCCTTTCGATAATCAACTCTTTTTTTTATCATATATTCAATCATTTCTCTTCTACCAAAATATGCAATTTGACAAATGCAGTCCAATGCTGCCACTTGAATCAACAGATATATCTTTGATGCTCAAAAGATTGACGATTTCTAGGATTTGTTTCTTTGAGTGGATTTCATCAATCAATGGACTTCTGATCAAGTTGATCAATGAACACGGAACTCGAATCGAACAACTTGAATTCGTATTTATCAAAGCTTGAATTGTTGGACCCATTAATAATTTAATACAAGCCCAACAAACAGATTTCTATTAAAATTAACCAAAGCTTCAATTGCAAGTGAAACATGTTCTCTGACTCCGTTCGAACAAGTGAAATCACAGAGTAAGAGCTCGAAAATTGAGAATACCTTTGCTTTCAAAATCAAATCTTGAAAATCCCCATCAAAACCATTTGACAAACGTTTTACAAACTCAATCAGCCATGCATGAACAGATCGAAGAAAAGAAGAGGGCAGCCGTGAACAGAAGAAAATAAGAAAAGCAGAGAAGAAGTGGTTTGCAAATCTGGACAAATATTTTTTTTGACGCGGCAGTGATAGTGTATGTCTCTTTTAGTAATTTTGATAAAAGAAAAAAAATAATACTAAATAATTTAAAAAGTGGGACATAAATAGATTAGTAGGGGGTGTGCCAATAGCACTACTCTTTCTTAATTCCAATTAGTTTACAACTTATATAAAAGTGACCAAATTTATCTATGAGTTTACAAATTTTAGTTAATAAACCCTAACAGTCAAAGGGTATTTGTGTCTTTTGCCTTATAAAATCAAATAAAAAATTACAAATATTTATATAACAAAATTAATACGAAAAAACAATTCTTTAAAAAATAAAATAAAAACACAATTCTCACCTGTGAAGAGGTCCCCTTTGGACCACTCCAGACTCCAGAGCAATTAAACCATTCTTCCAAGCCATTTCTTTTTTTTTCCTTTTCTTTTTTGTTATCTTTTATAATATTTTCAAACGGAGCAAAGCATACACGCACCCTAGAGCACATGACATATAGAGAAGTCAATTGTGAAATACCGAGATATGACTTGGACACCGATACATAATACCTCCGAAGGAGATGTTTGGGACTTCGAACCCGATAAGACTCCTGGAATCCATGATCCCTCGATTCATCATCGGGGTCATTGCATACAAATCGACACTTGTCAATCTAATGACGACATCTGTCAAAAACGACATATGTCGATCTAATGACGTCACTTGTCATTTTTGTTATCTTCATCTTCAAATCCCACAATTGCCGCCCTTTCTGAGCAGTTTCAGAAGTTCCTAGCCACACAACCACATGCTATGTTCACATCTTCTTCGATAGGTCAGTTACCCTCTAGTTCTTCAGGTATGTCTTCTTCCATATGGGTCTTGTATTCCGGAGCTTCACATCATATGTCTCCTGATTTGTCATCTTTTGTTTCTTTATGTCCTGCAACATCTGTGTCTGTTATGACTGCTGATCGGACGATAAATGTACCTAATTGAGGTCCCCATTTCTTAGCTTTTGTTCTCGTTTTCGAGCACATTTTTGTATATAATATGTTTTGTGAGCCTTGTGTAGGTATATATTCCCTACAATGGTGTTTGAACGTAAAGTCAAGTTTGGGAGGCAAAAATGAGCTAAAAAGTGAAGAATTGGAAAGTATGCAGAGTTGCCACGGTCTCACCGTTGACCCAAACCGTGACGTGATTTGAGGTCCACCATGGCATGTTTCCGTGGTAAATCCGCCATTGAGCTAGAACGTGACATCGGGACCGGGGCATAGTGTCAACTCTGTTTTCCAAAGGTTGATGGGCTGAAATTGTAACATGTCCATGCAGAATGTCCAACTTGCGGAGGCCATAACTTCCTCCTTGGATCGAACCACAATGATATCCATATATATTTAGAAAGTCCCAGAAGTCTAGTTTCTAGAACATTTTACGGATTGCGATTCCGGGCTTTCTAGAGGAAGTTATGCATGTTTGAGTGACTGGTGCGCGAAGCTGAAAATTCCACCAGTGTTCATGGCGAGTTACCATGGCGACTTAACTCAGTCACCTCACCTACTCGCCTCAACCGCTGCCCAAATCATGGCGAGTGACCATGGCGACCAAACAACTCGCCACAACACTCGCCATGAAGCCTGGAAATGCCAAAATTGCCCTTTTTCAAGCCCAAATCATCCCCAAACTTACCCTAACTATAAATACACCTATTTGCCTCATCTTTCAGAGGAGACCCACGAAATTCTTCATCTCTCTTCACTTCATCTTCATCTTCTTCCCCAAATCAAGAGAGAGAGAGGCCACCACCACTTTCTACCCATCATCCACCATATTTGGAGTAGATTGCAAGGAGAAAGGAGAGGTCTTTGGACCAATTTCGAGCTAGCAAGCATGGAGAACTTGGAGGGATTTCTTCAAGGGTTGTCTCCTTTAAACTCTTCTCTTTGTATTTCTTGTTTTCTAAATGTGTAATCCCCACTTGGGAAATATTGTAAACCTATATTTGTGCTCATTTATGTTATGATTGTTCTTAAATCTATTTGGGTTTTGATTTGTTCTTGTTATTATTGCATAATCTCTTATCTTGATATGCATGTGTGTGGAGATTGAAAATTGATGTGTGTTCATGGATGGGATTAGGAGTAGATTAACTTAATATGTAGGAGTAGTTGTAATCAAATATCCCATGTGTGTATGTATGTCTTTAGAAGGTCGAAATGCCTTGTTTTGATGGGTTTGAGTGTATGTGGGTTGGGATTGTACCTCCATGGATGACCGTTCGGGTATAGTCTTGACCACTTAGCTCCAAAAGAATGGGTGGAACTTGTTTTATGCATGACCGTGCTAGAATAGGTTTTGGCTACATGTTCATATGCTTAATGGTAGGGACTTGAGGCACAATTGTTCTAGCCATGACCTTTGGGGAGTGATTCGTGTCTCGAATCCCTTAGTTGAGATTACAAGCACAATTGCTCTAGCCATAACCTTTGGGGAGTGATTTGTATTTGTGAATCTCTTAATTGATAGAATAAGCCCATAACATGAATTGGATGTCCTTAAAGCCTAACAACCACTATTTGTGCACTTATGTTTGGTAAACCTATTGAACCTTGTGTGATCATTATCCTACATCTCTCCTAGCCACCATTTTATTATTTGTCTCTTTAAACACCATTCTCACCATTTCATATTCTCTTTGTTTTTATTTGCATTCTTTTCTTTACATTTCCACACACACCACACCGCAATATGCATACACCTCACACACACCATTCTTGCCAAATCCGCATTCTATTTACATGCTTTCAATAAACTCTAAAACTCGAGACGGTTGACGGTGACACCTCCCTGTGGACGATACCCTTGCTTGTTGCTATACTAGCCTCTAGTCACTTGCACTAACAAGGTGAACTTGAAATATAAACATTTTGACATGTATAACGACAGCCTGTCAACTGCTGATGGCTCTCCTATGCCATTAGCTCGTGTTGGTTCTATTGTCACACCAAATGTATCTATGTCTAATGTTTACCACATTCCTAATCTTACATTGAATCTTGTTTCTGTTAGTCAATTATGTGACTATAGTTACTCGGTCTCTTTTTCTTCTGTCTCTTGTTATGTGTAGGATCCGCAATCCCAGAAGCTAATTGGGACAAGTCGTAGGCAGGGGGGACTATATATTTTGAACAAGCTAAGATTACTAGTTTTTGCAGCTCTCATTGTTGACATGTATTCTTTTCGTTTGAGTCCTTCTTCTACTAGTTTTTATTTATGGCATTCCCGTCTTGGTCATGTTTCAGCCTCTCATTTAAGGTTTTTAGGGTCCACGAGAGCATTAGAAAATTTGCAAAGTCATAATATATTAGATTGTAGTGGATGTAAACTAGCCAAATTTTCTGCTTTACCTTTTAATCGAAGTACCACTTCTCTTGCACCATTTGATTTAGTTCATTCCGATGTATGGGGACTTTCCGCTATTGCCACAAAAGGGGTGTCTCAATATTATGTTTCATTTATTGATGATTGAACTTGTTTTTGTTGGGTTTATCTTATGAAACGTCGCTTTGATTTTTTTACCATCTATACTGTCTTTCAAGCCCTTGTTAAAACTTAACATGTCGCTATTATCAAATGTTTTCGATGTGATTTGGGTGGAGAATACACTTCTAACAAATTCTATTAATTGCTTGCTTTAGATGGAACCGTTTACCAAACTTCTTGTACAGACACTCTAGAGCAAAATGGTGTTGCTGAAAGGAAACATAGGCACATTGTTGAAACTGCCAGTTCTCTCTTATTGTCTACTTCCGTACCTAGTGAATTTTGGGGAGAAACAGTTCTTACTGCTGTCAACTTAATTAATAAAATCCCATCTTCTCACAACTCAGGTTTGTCATCTTTTGAAAAGTTGTATGTGCATGCTCCTGATTATTCTTTCTTAAAAGTCTTTGGTTGTACTTGTTTTGTTCATTCTCATGTAAAACGTAGCAAGTTATCTCTACACTCTGCCATTTGTGTTTTTCTAGGTTATGGGGAAGGTCAAAAGGGTTATTGTTGCTTTAATCCTGTGACATAAAAATTATATGTGTCTCGTCATCTTATATTTCTTGAGCATATACCTTTCTTTTCTATTCTGACTAGTACTCATGATATGACTAAGTCTGATCTCTTTCACATTGATCCTTTCTCTAACGATACAGATAGTTTATCTCCCTCAGTCCCTTGTACTACAGATACTGACCCACATTCAATTTCTAGTCCTTTTGTCCCTATTACTCATTTTCCTTTGCATTATTCTCGTAGGTCTCAAATTGTTAATTCTATAGATACTGGTGAAAGTATACAAACGTAGTTAAATAGCTTAAAGCATACCTAGAGAGGGAGTGAATAGGTTTTTACACCTTTTTCAATCCCTTGAGCAAACTTTCGTTTGTTCATCAAGGTAGCCTTACATACAACACATAAACCATAAATCCATACATAGACAAGATAAGCATAGTCTATGAATATCAATTAGTTGTATGAGGTATAAAGACACATAAACACAACATCAAAGAATACTTGTATTTCAATATTTGTTCAATGTATTACAAGTATAATCAAATAACACTATACACAAGAAATACAATATACAAAAGAATTATATTTACAAATGAGATCAAATGAATAAGTTCACAAATCACACTTTACAAAATCTTGTTTCAATATACATCACAAGTGAATAATATGCAACAATATAACAATATACACATATACAAATATAAGAGATAGAGATAGAAAGAATTAACACAAGAGATTTTTTAACGTGGTAAAACCTCCAAGGAGGAAACATCCACGGGTTGAACTACAACCATTGGGTACTATATATATTGGATGGTAAATTAGAAATTTCACAAAGTGACCAATCCTAGATCAAGTTCCTATAGGAGTCTATGTTTACCCAACTTTATTGGAAAGTACGAAATCTCTCAATGATGCAAAGCCACCATATATTGGACAACAGACAAAACCAATATCGATGGTAGATTAGAAATTCCTTAAGAGTGCATACACATCCCATGTACCTCGCTCTTTTGGAGTCTATGTCTATCCATACGCCTAGGCCTACCAACAAACAAGCCAACTCTCTATCCAAGGCACTCATGCCTCTAGGGAGCCTCCCATGCATGACTATTCGAGTCCTCCCGACTCTAGCCATGACTCCTTGCTCGGTTATCCGGACCTCACGTCCTAACCAAGACTTCCTTGCTTGACTATTCAGACTCCTCGTCCTAGTCAAAACTTCATGCATTTCACAAGGATTTCCTAGTGTGATCATGTGAATGCAAATGATGCAAACAATCAATTCAACATAGAACATGTGATCAATACATTCCATGGAACAACTAGACCTAAACATGTGATAACACAAGTAATAAAAGTCTAGATGCAATACTTGAATAAAAACCTAGAGCATATGAAAACACCTAACACATAAAACTCATAGTTTCATTCACACAACTAACACTTGAACAATTCATATACATGAAGCACAAATTCAAGATGTTATAAACATACACAAAAATGCTAGAATCACTAAATGTGTTCAATGAATATTCTAGCCAACAATTAGAGCAAGGATATATTGAATAATCAATTAAAATCATATTTGTCTCTAAATACACATACAAGAGCATTAATCCTAGATTTTATCAATCAATTAATGAAAACACATTTCAAGGATTATTAATCATAAAATGATACAATCAAGTCACCAATAATCCTAGATATCAATCTAATCACAATACAACTTTCAAACATGTAAAAAACCTAAAATCTAAGAAACTAGTTCACATATGTCTCTAATTAGACTTTTGATTAAGATTGATTATGAAACTATCTTTCTCAATAGAATTCACCATACATAAACATACATATAGAAGAAGAAACCCCAAGCAAATTGAAGGTTATAAAAGAAGAAATCTCAAAGATATGAACACTACCTTGGATTCTCGAGCTGGTTCGGTTTTCTATGTGCAACCACCAGAAAAGTCGATCAAAAAGCTTCCAAACCACTTGGAAAAGGTAGAGGATTCGATTATGAACAATCTCCAACTTGAATCATTCAATTCTGAGTTCGTATGAGAAAGTTATGGTGATTGGAAGATGAGAAAAATTGGAGAGAAAATTCTAGCGGTATTCAACTTTTTCTTCTTCAAAATGAATTGGAGGGAATTAGGAATATTTAAAAGAAAGAGATAGAGGGAAGGAAACCGACCAATGAGAAGAGGCCATGTCACCCCAGGGCCGTGTGGGGCGCGTGTGCCACATGGAGGCAGAGGCCTTCCCTAGCCGTGTGGCCCACGGCCTCCACATGTGATGGCCAAGCTTGGTCGTTGGCCTCACTTGCTTCTCCCGCGCACCGCTCGTGTTCTTCAGCCGTATTCAGGCCTCGGAACTCCGATTTCAAATATGTCTTCGGATTACGAATCGTGACTCCCTCATGCACAATGAAAACTATGAAACTTTGACAAAAGGTTGAGAAATCATCTCGGAATACGATGACGAAAACAACTCAACGAATGAGAACGAAAAGTGACGTAGCTACATCGTTTGGACACGAAACCTAATGAATGAGTAACCAAAATAACTGGGACTCAATAAGGAATCATAAGAGATCATGTTCAAGTCCAAAATACAAAAAATGAAAACATATAAACACAAAATCACACACGTATGCAATTTCCTAGACATAGTCCTACAACATGCAAATTACAATGTTTGTCAATTTGAATCTAATGCATGAGCATACATTACTAAGTGTGTGAAAGTGATATATAAATGTTGTTCAACCATGCAAGGACACATATGAATGTCATGTGTGTGTGTGCGTAGCCTTGTAAGAGAAATGAGGTCTTATATACCTTTGTAGACCGATGAAGCACATTTCTCTTTGAAGCCGGCATCTTGCATGAGTTGTGGCCAAGTCTTTCTTTGACGACTTGAATCTTCAAATCTTAGACCACTAAACATTACAAGACAACATCGTTTTGATATGGAATACATGCCAAGACAAACCAAAAACCTAACAACTGGTACTTCGCTCTTTGATCCTCCTGCCACCCAAGCACCTTCCGAGACTGTGGATCCTCACCCTCGTTATCCTCAGCATACTCGTAAGTCCACTCAGCTACCAGATTTTTCTTATTCTTGTTATTCTGATTCCTTTTCTACTTTTTTAGCCTTTATTCACTGTCTCTCTGAGCCATCATCTTATAAGGAGGCAGTTCTTTATCCTCATTGGCAGCAGGATATGGCTGAGGAACTTTCTGCTTTGCATAAGACGGATACTTGGGATTTGGTTGCTTTTCCTTTTGGTAAAAGTACAATTGGTTCACAATGGGTTTATAAAATCAAGACAAATTATGATGGGTGATCGCGCTGCAAATGTTCACATTTAGCGCTCCCATTTCCTATCTTTTGTATTCGTTTCTCGAGTAAAATAAGGATTTTAATGGTTTAAATAAGTGTTTCAGGAAAATAGAGGAATTCAGGGGCATTTTGGTCATTTTGGGGAAATAGGGGCTAAATTTTAATATTCTGGAGAAAATTAAAGATTCTGAGATTATGGAAGAGATCAGGGGTGCAAACGGTAATTTGCCAGCCAGCGCAGGCGTCAGCGCGCCACGTCACCACGAGGAACGGTGTCGTTTTGGGTAAGGGCGCGTCAGCATGACGCAGCGATGACGTCATGGCGTCATCTACCTCCAGCCGGGTCGACCCGTTTACCCGGTAGACCCGACCCGACCTTTTTCGACCCGTTTCTGATGCTTTTTCCAGCCAAACTCCGCCCAGATCGTTGGAAAAGCTCCCTCCGGTCACAAAGGACCCATTTCCAGCCTTCCATGCACGAGTTTTCTCTCTCCTCCAAGAAGCCAAACCTCTATGGCCACCAAGCTTCAAGGTCAACTTCAGCGGCTTCTTTCCCACATTCCAGAACATCCAAACTCGTCGGAAGACGGTGGTTTCATGCGGGGGGAAAGTGCCCGCAGTCCAGAAGGTTCGAACTCACGGGAAAAGCTTTAAAAATGCCTGGCAACTTCGTGCGGCGGGCAAGAACCCGCGAGCTTGGTGTTTTTAACCCGCCGGAATGACCGACCTAGGAGATATTTCGTCCAAATGCTCTCTAAAACCTTCCCTATATATATATTCTCCTTTCCTAACCCTAAAATACATCCCTAATATCCAAACCAATCTAGATACACCCAAAATATCATCCAAATAGCACACATATAGCCTAAAGTTGCACCCACACCAACTTAGCTCACTCTCAACACCTCTTAACTCCAAGCTTGGGAAAGACAAGGAGAAGCCTAGCTAGCTTGAAGACTTCACAAGAGATTGGGTTGTTTTCTTTATCTCTTTTGTTAACTTTAGCTTGTTGTTATTGTTGTTGTAATTTTACTACATGTTGATGTTGGGAATATTGGTGGGATTGTAATAAGATTCATGTTTTGGTTGATTAGTATATTTGCTTGAGCTTAATATATGCATGTTAATTGATTAACCAATTAATTGATATGTAATAGGATTAGACTAGTTGAGACATCAATAGCATGCATGGATGATTATTTGTGTATGTGCCTAATCCTAAGTTAGATTGGTTAATACCAATTGTGTGAGCTTATTGCTATCAACTAGGTATTGGATTTATTGCATGAACCCATTTCCTAGCATTTCCATGCATTTACCACCTCACAACTACACTTTCCCATGACCATGCATGAGTGTAGTTGGTAATTAGTTTAGTTTAGTTAATTAGTATTAGATTAATTAATTGTATTTGGTTGGTTAGTTAGTTTATTTAATTTAGTGAATTCATGCTAGCTTAGTTGTAATTTAGTTATTGCCATCTTAGTTTAATCCTAGTGTAATCATTAGTTTAATTTTCTTGTGACCATTCCCTTTTTACTTTTATTGCATGTTAATAGTGTAAATATATATATATATATATATATATATATATATATATATATATATATATATATATATATATATATATATATATAACTACGACCTAGAACCGACTTAAGATAAACACCTCCTTCACACTTCCTCTGTGGGAACGATACCCTTACTCATAACCACTATACGTGGCCAACGATTCGTATACTTGAGAAAGGGTAAAAACACACGCGCCATATCATTTACCGTAGTTCATTAGAACCGGTCATTCTGTGCGCCGATCAAGTTATTGGCGCCATTACCGGCATATATTTTAGAACTACCGCAGGGCGTGTCAATGGGTCAATTGAGCGATACAAAGCTAGATTGGTTGCAAAGGGGTTTTGTCAACAATATGTTTTGGATTATGAGGAGACTTTTGCTCCCGTTGCCAAAATGACTACTGTTTGTACCCTTATTGCAATTGCATCTGTTCACCAGTGGCATATATCTCAGATAGATGTTAAGAATGCATTCTTGAATGGAGATCTTCAGTAAGAAGTGTACATGGTACCCCCACCCGGTGTCACTCATAATCCTAAAGAAGTTTGTAAACTCAAGAAAGCTCTATATGGTCTCAAACAGGCACCTCGAGCTTGGTTTGAGAAGTTCTCTACTGTTATTACCTCTTGTTAACTGCCAAAAAGGCAGGGAATTTTCATCCATGCCAAGATTATTTGAAATAGAAGGATACTACAAGGAGTATCCAGCTACTCTGGGAAGAAGCCAAACCTGTATGTCCAGGTATACATTCTACAAATCCAGATCAAGATCAAGGTCACCTGGATCCCCAAGTACCAGGGACCATGAAATTCAAGATCCTAAGTACCTTGCTACTGGGTTATCCCAGTACCCCGGTACCTGATCGTACTATTTTATACCTATTTGAAGTCCCCCAATTCCGATCATTTGTTTCGTTTTTGAGCATATTTTTGTATATAATATTTTGTTTGAGCCATGTGTAGGTACACATTCCATATCAATGGTATTTGAGTTTAAAGAAAAGATTGGGAGGCTTAAATGAGCCAAAAACGGAATAATTTAAGTATATGTTGAGTGTTGTGCCTCACCGTTGACATAGACCGCGGCGTGATCTAAACCCAGCCGTGACCAAGCGAATCTAAATGTCTCCACGGTTGATCTGCTGCCGAGCTAGAATGCGACACCAAGACCGCGGCAAAACCCCCATTGGCATTCCAACAGCTTACGAACGAAGTACATAAAATCAGGCACTCAACGGTTGCATTCGGTGAGCCCCATCACCAATTTGCAAACCGTTGTTCAATTCTAGAGATGTCCAAAAAGCATTTGGCGACCAAGGCCGCCGATCGCAACTGCCGATTCGACCAATATCAGTAAAAGGGCTGAAATTGTATATGCGTGTGCAGAATATCCAACTTGCAGGGGTCATATCTTTCTCCTCAGATCAAACCACGTTGATATCCTTATATATTCAGATATCCTCGGAAGTTTAGTTTCCAGAACATTTTACGGATTGCGATTCCAAGTTTTCTATAGGAAGTTATGCTCATTTTCGTAACGGTGTGCAATTCTGAAACGCTGAAATGCTGAAATTTCCAATCGGCTACATCAAACGGCGGCCCGGCCACCGAACCAAACCAAACCAAACCAAACCGCCGATTAACTCCAGAAAGTCATTTTTTTGGCTGAATTTCAAGGACAATTTCGTCCTTTCACCCTGATTTTCAGCCCTAACCTCCCCACACTATATAAACACCTTATTCTCTTCTCTCCCAATAAAATCCACTCCCTACACAATTCCTCTTCTTCTTCTTCTTCTTCTTCTTCTTCTTCTTCCATCTCAATAAGAGAGAGAGAGAGAGAGAGAGAGAGAGAAGCTTTCAAGCTCCCATGGAGGTCCATGGAGAACCTCCATGGGAAGCTCACCACATCCATTTTCTACCCATCATCCACCATATTTAAGAGTAGACTGCAAGGAAATAGGAGAGGTCTTTGACCAATTTCAGACCAAGCATGGGGAGGAGCTCTTGGAGGAGGTTTTCTTCAAGGGTTGTATCTTTTTTTACTCATTTCTTACATTTCTTGTTTTCTTGAATATGTAATCCCCACTTGGGAATATTTGTAAACCTAATTTGTGCTCAATATATATATGTGGTTGTTTTTATATCCAATTTGTGTTTTGATTCATTCTTGATTGTTGTTGAATATATCTCTTATCTTGAAATACATGTTTATGGATGAGTGGAAATTAATATGTATTCATGGATGGGATTAGGAGTAGATTAATGTAAATAAGGAGTAGTTGTAATCAAATATTCCATTTTGTGTTTGCATGTTGATGGAAGGTCGAAATTGCATGTTCATGGATGGGTTTGAGTGAATTAGAGTTAGGATTGTGCTTTTGGAGGGGCTCTCCGGGCATAGTCTTGGCTAATTAGCTAGGAAGAATGGATGAACCTATTAATTGCTATATTATATGAGGTTTGGTTCTATGTTTTTGTTAACAATTGGACTTTGGCTATTTCTCACTCTAGGAGCTCTAGGTGAGTCATGGTTAGAGTTACAATTATTGGTCTTAGGCTATTTCTCATTCTAGAGGCTCTAGGTGAGTTATGGTCGGAGACACAATCACTCTTTCCACATTCATTAGACTTTCACGTTGCCATTTTACATTACGAAGCTATCATTGGGGCTCAATGTAGTTTTGCTTGTAGAATCGGTTCACATATGTTGGTTGCGGTTTCGTGTTTGAGAGGTTCTCAACACACTCTTCAACCGTTAGCTCTATGAATGGGTATAAATCGGATTGAGGCAAGAACAAACTCTTAACTTTAATTGGATGTGCTTAATGTCTAACAACCACTATTGTGCACTTATGTATGGTGAACTTGTTGAACCTTGTGCATTTTCATGCATCTCTCCAATCCACCCTTTTATTTATCACTTTAAACACCATTCTCACCTTTCCGCATTCTATTTACATGCTTATAATAAACTCTAGAACTCGAAACGGTTAACGGAAACACCTCCATGCGGTACGATACACTCGTTTACTGCTTTACTAGTCTTTAGCACTAGCAAGGTTGAACTTTAAATATAAATATTTTGACATGCAAAACGACGCTTGTCAGTACCCCGATGCCCAGGGTATATCGGCACCACAATCTGGTAGGATACAGGGTACCCCGATACCCCGATCTCTCTTAGGACCGGTCTACCAGGCAGTAGGGAGGATGATTTTAATACATCAGAATAGCATACTAGCAAGGAAGGAATGACCGGTACACCAAAGAACTAAGACCATGCTACAGGAAGGACAACATACTCCAACTTTTAAATACAAGGAAAGTTGACTTCTCCCGCCATTTTAAATGGGATTTCTCAACTCTGTCAAGATCGTCAAGGAAGGAAACAAATCACTTGATTATGGGATCATTCCCGCGCCTAAAATGAAGCCACCATCAACGTCTCGTTGATTGTTTAATTGATTGACTGATTACCAGAGTAATGAGCAAGAAAATGGACCTATAAATGCTACAAGCCTCTCGAAAGAAAGGGATCGGATTTTTATTCCACATCCCTACAACTTTTCCACTTATCGACTAGCACGAGATCGCCATCGCCAACTGTGTCTGAAACTCCATACCAAAACACTCCATAAAACGCCATTGTATCATGCACTTGTATTAAATTGATCAATAAAGAGTTATTCTCCTGTTTTACATTGATTTGTCTTCATTCTTAATCATCTTTGTATCTATTTCTCCTTTACTAAGATGTATAGGTATCAAACGTGATATCTCTCCGACTGTGACCCACCCTAGTCATGGTCTAAAAGTTGTTATTTGGAAATTAACCCCTCTAACAATTTTCCATTAACACCTCTCTTGGTTTTTCCTCAAGTAATCATGATTCAGCTTTTTTTATAAAGTATACCATTGCAGGTCGTATTATACTTTCTTTATATGTTGATGACATGATTATTAATGGTGATGATGTTGATGGGATTGTAGCGTTAAAGTCAAAATTAGCTAGTCAATTAACTTGGGTTCTCTTCGCTATTTTCTAGGAATTGAAGTAGCATTTTCTCCAAAGGGTTATCTTCTCTCTCAGTCTAAGTGTAGGGAAAAACACGTGCACACAGCGGAATCGAGACTAAAAATAAGTTTAGTGTAGTTTAATATTTTTCCTTAAAGATGAACCTTAACCCTTTGATTAATTAACATATAGAAAAGTATCGTACCTTTGTCGCGTGATCCAATTGACGTTGCGTCGATGGTATTCCGCAAGAACTTCCAATCCAATCATGAACGTGAATCACCTAGGAGTGTGGTCTCCCTTTCTTTGAATTGTGTACCTGATGATGGATAACAAAAACTTTTTCTTTTTCGTTAGTCACAAAAACTTCCAAGAGATAACAAAGAACGTTCCAATCACTTTTGAATTATCAATCCTTTGATCGAAATTCGCGTGAACCTAATTCGAAGTTGTGCACAAAACCTTTTGATGCAAAAGCTACTATTGCACTATTGAAATAAAACGTTCTCTTCTCTCTTTTTCCTTTTGGCCGAAATCACACTATGTCTAAGAGTTGGATTTTATTTTTCAAGCCAAAGAAAAATAACTCTCAAGCTAGCATTCGGTTTTGCCGAACTCCACTTGCCTCATATTTATATAGTGCACGAATTCAACTTGCCTATTAAAATATATATATCGCACGAATTCAACTTGCCTATTAAAAATATATAGTGCACAAATTCTGCACTTTCCTTATATATTCTATATTAGCCTAATTCTGCACTTTATATTTATATTATATAGTTGTCGAATTCTCTTGGCCAAAAATATATTTAAGGTTGCCAATTTCTATGATAGGTAATCTAGAAGGTGGCTGAAATCCTCACTATAAGAGGATTTGTGTTTCACCCATACTCCTATCAATCTTTAGAATCCAAACCCTACTCCAACTCTTTAGTGTTTTATTCAATTGTAACTATATCAAAAACTTCCTAATTTGATTAGATGAATAAAATCCTTTTATTTATCTTCTTATCAAATAAAGTCTTTGATTCTCATTATACTACCAACAATAGTATAACACTAAGAAATATATTTCCTAGTCAGAAATTTTTTTTGATTCTTAATTAAATAATTAATTAATCTCTATTTAATCAAATAATAAAATAAAATAATATATTAGACTAATATAATAGCCTTGCCGTCCAAGTACCATACATGGGTCATATATTATTTTTCCATTTTATTTAATCCATTAGACCTTAATAAAAAGCCCACACGTGAACTAGGCACATTCTTACCAAAAGAAACAAGCCCAAATGCCTTAATACAATTCTAGATGGACCCATAATTAGTCCGGTAGAATATAATAAGTAATCCATGCAAGTCCGTGTGGATTGGGGATCTTGGCGGGTTATCTAAATTTAAGTTTCAATAGACATAACCTAATCACAATCAACAAATGATTCACTTAGGTTCGATCTATTAATTTTAGCTCATTCCACTAAAGAGCTAAAATTGAACTCTTAAATAAAGATAGAATAAGTAAATGTTTCTCATTCATATCCTAGACAATCTTATTAGAGATAGTGTATCCTCGTGAATAATATTAGTAATCGTCAAGAGCTCATAGACCGCTTATAGCTCTCCTAGTTACTATATTTACTCATATGACCACATTTTGAACTTAGATATTTTGACTTGTCCAGAAGCCATGTTTCAATAAACGCTATTGAAAACTCAACGTTAAGATTTAATATCCAATACCTCAAAACATCCATATGATAATATTATACTCTCATTTTATAAATGGAGTCACGATGTCCATATTTATAAATAAAGTCCTCTATCGATTAACAAATGAATACCACCAAACTCTCAAGGATAGACTGTGATATATAATCGTACTCATTGATAGCTCAAATGATAACACTTGCAACCATAAGTCCATCATTTATCTCAAGATTAAGATAGACTCTCCGATTGTCCTTATTAATGAAAAAACTTTTATCTACTGACGATTCTAGATAAAGTGTTTCATTGTGATCATATTCAATGCACCTAGTGCACTAGATTCTTTTACTCAAAACCACTTTGATGATTTTAGACTCATCATACCACATTTGATCCCACTCAATTACTAGAAAACGAATCTACAACTTTAACAAGATAAAGGTGCCCAACTTTTACCTTAAGTTGTGAACATTATTCAAGACTAACTAAAAAATTGTGTCTACCTCATACATATTCAGATGTACGAACAATTCTTCTTTCTCATAGTCTTTTCACCTTATGATTATTTACTTATGACAATTATAATAATTAAACTATAAATGCTATAAGATTTGTTAAACCAGAAATCGCTTTACTAATATGAAAAGATTGTCAAAACCATATTACACTCTTGCTATCGAGCATAATCCTAACACTAAGTAAACAGTTGACATCCTTGAGCGTGCTCGCCTTACTGATATTCGGACTATCGATACTCCTCTAGAGCTTAATGTTAGAGCATCACTAAAAGGCTCTTCAAATGAGATATTCGTTAAAGTCAAATAAGCCACATCAGCATATTTGGCTCCAACAGACTCTTCAAATGAGATTCTTCAAATAAGATTTTACTTCTCTCTCTTCAATATTGAAGAGCAACTTCTCCCTCTTCAATTATTATTATATTATTTTTTATATAAAATCATCATTAATATTTGACATCTATATCTTTTTATCTTTTTAATTAAATTCAATTAATATATAATAAGTTTTAATTTATAAATTTTATCATCATAAAATTATACCATTAAAAAGGTTTCATTTAGATCTTTAAAATGAGACTAATATTGGATATTTAATAATAACATATTATAATTTCTAACTTGAAAAAATTGGAGGGTAATTAGATTTGTTGGGGGGGAATTTGAGTGCTTTCATTAAAATAATATAAACCTATTTATAATTGAAGAGTCTTTTGGAGGGGCTCCTTTTTTGTCACTCTTCAAATTGCCACATAGGTAAGCAAATATACTATTGAATAGTGGAAATAAAAGAGTCTTTTGAAGATGCTCTTAGATATTCTCCCTTTGATGGTACTCCTTCGTTTGATCCTACCTTATATCGTACTATTGTTGGCAGCTTGGTATATCTCACTATTACTCATCCAAACATCGCATATGTTGTTCACATCATCAGTCAATTTGTTGCTTCCCCTACTATAGTTCATTGGGCTGTTGTAGTTCGTATTCTATGGTACCTTAGGGGCACTATCTTCAGAGTCTTTTACTTCCATTTGAATAGTGGAAATAGAAGAGTCTTTTGAAGATGCTCTTAAATATTCTCCCTCTGATGGTACTCCTTCGTTTGATCATACCTTATATCGTACTATTGTTGGCAGCTTGGTATATCTCACTGTTACTCGTCCAAACATCGCATATGTTGTTCACATCATCAGTAAATTTGTTGCTTCCCCTACTACAATTCATTGGGCTGTTGTAGTTCGTATTCTACGGTACCTTCGAGGCACCATCTTTCAAAGTCTTTTACTTCCATTAACCTCCTCTTTGGAGCTGTGTGCATACTTTGATGCTGATTGGGCCAGTGATCTCGTCAATCACAAATCTGTCACTGGTTTCTGTATATATTTGGGTGATTCTCTTATTTCTTAGAAGAGCAAGAAGCAAACCGTTGTTTATTGATCTTCCACAAAAGCTGAGTATCGTGCTATGGCATCTACTACCATAGAGATAGTTTGGTTACATTGGATACTTATAGATATGGGTGGTTATCTTTCTGATACCACTCCTATGTATTGTGATAATAAAAGTGCTATTCAGATTTCTCACAACTCAATCTTTCATGAGCGGACCAAGCACATCGAAATTGATTGTCATCTTACTCGTCACCACCTCAAGCATGGCACCATTACTCTACCTTTTGTTTCTTCTTCCATGCAGATTGCTAACTTGTTTACAAAGTCGCTTCCTATTTCGTGTTTTCATTTTTTAGTTTGCAAACTCTCGATGCTTATTGCAGCCGCATCGCTAGTTTGAGAGGGGATATTAGAGTTATTTATATGTTATTATTTAGAGTTGGGGTATATTTGTAAATATGCTTGTTTCCTTTAGACCTACTTTGTAACACTGTATAAATACAAGGAAAGTGCAGCAGCCGATTAAGGGCTTTTTGCTTCTCTTTGTTTCTCTTTGCTTATCAAAATATCTGATTAGTGCCTTTTCATCACATTTGTTTCTTTTATGACTCTGCATCAGATTTGTTTGGATTTATTTTCAACAATATTTCAATTAATTTCACAGGCTTCAATCGGCGTGATGATCCCTTGCTCATTCTTCCCAAGTCCACTGCCTTTGTACCTCATCTTCTCTAATAACTTCAACCCAATTCCCTTTGTATGCTTCTCAAAACCCCCAACATCCCCAACGCCAATGTCTCTCCCTTTTCCTCCTTGAATATTTCTCTCCAACTTCAGTGGCTTCATGAAATCGAGTTCGCTTCCAAAGTGGCAGACTTTCCTCCGCTTGTTATTGTCGACATTGGAAGAGGCAAAAACGCCGTAGATAATGCCATCTTTGGTGGGAGCAGAGGTGTGTCTCTGCTTGCGTTTGTTGCAGTAGAATTTGCACTCGTTGTCCATCCTCAATCTCTGACTTCAGTTCGTTTTTAAATACAAAATATATAATAAAAAGATTGTCAAAGACTGTTTATATTAATTATTCTGTTCAAAGTAGACACTACAATTTATACAAGTACATTACTTGAAACACAAGGAAAACTTAACCGATGAAATAAGAAAAGTAAACCTTATAGGAGTAGACTAGGAATCCTAAAAGCGAAGTGTAATGGATATCCTACAAACCCCTGTTCGATTAGATTGGTGTAATCCTACAAACCGATGTAATGAAATCTAATGCTAATACAAATATAGAAAGTTAAGTATAGCATCAATTCATCTAATTCAATCATTCACCTAAATCAACCCAATTTAACTCAAAAATTGAAAACCCATAAACCAATTTCAACTCAAAACCATAAAACCTAAATGTTAGGGTTCGAAAATCAAAATACCTGAAATGGAACCCAAATCGGTGATGTATAGCTGCGTCGGAACGAGACGGTGCCGGTGTGCTATTGGCGTTGTGACGAAGAGGTTGCTGTTGCTAGTGGCAAGGTCAACGGCGGCTGGCAGGATGGGCAACTCAATGACAATCGATGGTTGGTTTTTTAACTTTTAAGTTAAGGGTAAGAGCATCTCCAACGGTCTCCTTTGGAGACTCCCTTATTTAAGGGTGTATGTACTCCAACAATACTCCCTTAAATGGCCCCTTTAATAATTTGTTATTATTATTTAAATGTTAGATATTGTGTTTAAATATTAGATATTATTTGTCAATTATGAGTTTTAAATATATGGAGTTTTACAAGAAAATTAAATAATCTTAAATAGGTGGAGCCCAGAGGGTCTGAAAACACCCTTTAATTAAGAGAGTGAACTCCACCAAAACACAATTAAGGGAACTATTTAGGGAGCTGTTGGAGCTGCAAAAATACACATACTCCCTTAATTAAGCTAAGGGATGTCTTCAAGGGAGGTTGTTGGAGATACTCTAAGAGCATCTCCGATGCAAATATGTGTTTTTGAGTTTCTAAATAGTGTCACATCAGTATTTCTATTCATCACGGGACTCACTTTTGAAAAAAAATTAGAGAAATGTATATTCACATCTCCAATGCAATTATCTAAAATCAAATATGCATTCATTTTATGACCAATCATAATAAAACAATTATTACACTCTCTCTCCACTTTTATTTTAAGATTTAATATTATTAGTAGAAAGAGTTAGAAATCCTAGTCAGCGTTTTTAAGAGAGTTTCTAGAATTAAAGCATCTCCAATGCAAATATGCATTTAGAGAAAATTGACTGCCACATAGGATAGATAGTTAAAAAGTTAGAAAAACTCTCTCCAATGCAATTATCTAACTTTAATATGGAGATGATATGGCAAAAAAAAGTTAGAGAATATGGAGTCGAGTTTCTAATTCTAGAAACTCTCCTAGAAATGCTGACTAAGATTTCTAACTCTTTCCACCAATAATATTAAAGCTCATTTAATTGTCAAAAAAAATAGGAGAGAGAGTGGAATAATTGTTTTATTATGATTGGTCATAAAATGGATGCATATTTGACTTTAGATAATTGCACTAGAGATGTGAATATGCATTTCTCTATACATATTTTTTCAAAAGTGGGCCCATGATAAATAGAAATGTTGATGTGGCAATATTTAGAAACTCAACAACGCATATTTGTATTGGAGATGAACCCAACTCCATACTCTCTAACTTTTTTTTTTTTTTTTTTTTTTGCCATATCATCTCCATATTTAAGTTACATAATTGCATTGGAGAGAGTTTTTCTAACTTTTTAACTATCTATCTTATGTGGCACTCAATTTTATCCAAATGCATATTTGCATTGGAGATGCTCTAACAAGTTCATGATTTTAGGGTCCTTTTGCAAATTGATTTTGATTTTAGGGTAGATTTGTAAATGGCACCCTAAAATAGGACATTTTTACTAAAAACCCTCTACATTTTACCGTATAAATATTAAATAGAGAAGTATGCTTTTTATTAACAACCATCCAGCAAGCAGATGTTTATTTTAACAATATTATTCAAATTCTGTTTAACCCATTCTCATTCCAATCCCAACAAATTTCAATACCAAATGTAGTGTTTAAGGGAAATTTATTATAGAAGTCAATTACGATAAAGTTTATATCTAGAATTCTAAATATTATTGTATAAAATCGAGATGAAGTTAGCTCAATAACATACCCGTTACACCAACAAAACGAGGTTGGCTTAGTGGTATGCCTCTCACACGAGGTTGTGGGTTCAGGTCATTCCCCTCCCCCAAATCCCGAAATATTGTAGTTCAAACAAAAAACATCCCTTACCCCTTCACAATGAACTTACGGGCTTGAATCAGGTTAGGTATTCCCACTTTCAAGTTCTCATATTTTGAAATGAACCATTTTTTTACTTGTTCACAACAATTAAGAATTTGATAATTGAAAGACAAGTAAATGGACAAAAATTGATGTACAACCTTCAAACCTTCAAGTAAATCTCCTCCTATTTTGGAGGAGATCGAACCAGAATTCCAATGGATATCTGGTTCACTGTTATTATTTTTTTGAATTTTTAATTTCTCTTAATTATTCCTTTAAAAGATTTTTATGTTTTAGTTTCTTTTATATGTTAAAGGACCATTTTTCCCTTCTGACATTAACTCTAGAGTTAAGTCTAACGGTCAATGCAACAGTCAAGGGTACTTTTCTGTATTTTCAGCAAAAGTGCATGCTTGTTGCACTTTCATCAAATGTTGAGGTACTTTATTACAATTTGCCCTTTTTTATAATCATTAAATATTATATAAATGAGTAATAATGATTTTATCTAATTTATATACCAAAAGACTTTTTTACCCCTCAATGGTTAAACGGAGCCTACTAACGGCAGGGCATATTTGTGTAATTTTAGACAAAATTTGAATATAGCTGCAATTACACTTACAGTCAAGACATGTTTGTGCAATTTGCCTGCGTTCAAAATTTACAAATAAAAATAAAATAAAAAAGAAAAGAAGAAGCAAGCATTAAATGCATTAAAAAAAAAAAAAAACAACAACAGCAAACATTGTATATGTCAAGTGAAGAGGTGATTTTAATAGCCTTCGCTAATTGAAATGATAACATCTATAATTGTATATATGATAGATCATAATTGAGATAGTTGTACCCAGGGTTTGTAAAATCGACATATCCACCGATATATTCATATTTTGGAGGGACCGATATCGAAACAGAGATAATATCCAATGTCTAGTAAATATCCGGTCGATTTCGAAATATCTATAAAAATCTCCCGAAATATTGTGAATTTCATCCCGAAATCCAGGGATATTTTGCAAAAAAATAAAATAATAATAATAATAATAATCTTAAACACTTAAATTATTGTTCAAATAATCTATATTGAAAATTATTTTAAAAGAAGCATTAACAAATTTATAAAATTTTCAAACACAATAGTCAATAGTATAATTACTGAAGTAGAATTTGGCAATCAATTTTATAATTCCAATATTATAAGTTACAGCTTACAATCAATTTTATAATTCCAATACTATAACTTCTTTGCATAAGAGTATTGTGTCATATACTCATATTTATATATATTATTTACATACTGATCTCATGAGTCATGAATGTAGCTCATATACTTTAAGGATGGAAAGAAAAGTTTTAGTGAACGAGCAGTCATAGCAGCTAGAAGCAAAATGCAACTAGGTATATAAGTTTTATTACAAAAATCTATGTAATAATAATAAATAATAATATCATTGAAATGGTATTCATACTTATAATACTTAATAATTTTTATTGCAGCTGATTGGTGGGTAATGTATAGAGATTGTGCTCCATCATTGCGTGCAATAGCAGTTCACGTATTGTCACAAATAGCATCATCTTCTGCATGCGAAAGAAATTGGTCTACATTTACTTTAATCCACACAAAACAAAGAAACCATCTTGCATATTCTAAGCTTGAACAACTTGTTTATTATTATTATAATATGAAGTTGAAAATTAGGGATATGGCAACTGAAAAAGATAAAGTAGATGAAACTGATTTTATGGATCTACTTCAAGTAGCTACTGAAGCAGGGGACGACAATGAGAATCCTTTTTTTGACTGGGTTAGACCTTTCTATTTGGATGATGATGAGGGAAATCATGATCCACAAATTGCTTCTCATGCTCGAGACATGGGAATAAATGTTGAACAAGTGATTAGAGAAGAAGTTGGTGTAGATCGTGGAGTTACTGGTGCAAGAGGTTGGGATGCTGGTGCAACAAGTTGGGATGTTCGTGCCGGAGGTTGGGATGCTGGTGCAACAGGTTGGAATGCTAGTGCAACAGGTGTGCAACAGGTTGGGATGCTCATGCAAGTAATTTTGATCAAAATCATGGTAGACAACATGGAGGAATAAGTCAAATTGATGAAGATTCTTTGAATATGTCTCTCTCCTCAATGAGTATGGACACAGAAAATAGTTCTTTGAGTGATTCGCAGACAATGTCAGGTTCTCATTTACCATATTATGGTAGTTATGGTGGCTACATTATGTTTGATTATCCTTCTCCACAAATGCCATATGCAATACCTATGCATGCAAATCAACAATATCCACCGAGTTGGGTAAATCCAAACTACCCAATTCATGGATCAGTTGGAAGAGATCAAGCAACATACGTGTGGCATATTAATAACTACCTTGAAAACTATGCTAGCACGTTTTCCTGGGAAAATTATTGTTTGAAGTGAGACAGAAATGTATCTTATGTATTTGAACCAGCAAGGAATTCATTTTAGTTTTAAATTTCAGACATGCAATGTATTATTATGTATGAATTATAATTTATGATAGAATTTTGGAAGTATGGAACTATATATATATATTTTAATGATAATTTTGTTTATTAAATATTTGATCTCTTTATATTGTATATAATATTGTAAAAGTGAAACAAAATATTATTCTATTAAATACTCAATTTTAAAAATTATATACAGACTCTATCTATGTTATAATTTATAATAAACTCATAACTATGCTAATTTATCGTTGAAATATGATTCATTTGATGTATAATTATTTGTTTAAACTTGTCCTAAAGTTTCACAAAAAAATTCTAAACTTTAGATGTAAATATTCATCATTTTTTTAATTTTTTACCGAATATCCACCGATATCGATAATATCCCCGATATATCCATAAATTTAGAAGCCTGATATGGATACCTGAAACAAATAATAGCACGGTGTGTATAAAGCTATCTAGAGGGGGGGTGAATAGATTTTACGCTTTTTACCCAATTTTTCGTGTTAGTCAAAATTACGAAAATGCCCTCAAGATAATATAACCAAGCAATTGTAATATGGTGCGGAAATTAAAACAACACTTGGTTTTTACGTGGAAACCCTCACGGGAAAAACCACGGGCTATGTAAGTAAGCCACACTCGAACCTCGAATCCACTAAATGTGCAAACGATTACAACCTAATCCCGGAAGTAATCACACACCTACCTAATCCCGGTATGAGTGAACCTAGTCCAATTTGCTTGCGTTCTAAGCAACCTAATCCCGGATGCTACACACAAGACTTACTTTCTCTTTGAAGAGAATACAACCCTAAGTGAATATATGTGAATATCCAAAATGCAACATAGAGCAAGGGAAACCCTATATGCTTATCTAAGATGATTAATATGCAATTAAGTATAATCCTAGATATCAAAACTAAATGACATGTCAATTAGTTTAGCTAATCAATATTAAGCACAAAACCTAATATGCTAGCACAATATAAAATCTCAAACATACATCATACTCATCTCAATATTGTATCTAAAGCATACAAAATAACAAACAAGTAATTAATTGAGATTGCTAGATAAGAGAAACACAAAACATGTAAGATATTAGTGAAAAGCTTACCAAGCAAAGTATGATGAAGATTCCATGCTAGATGACATCTAGATGATCTAAGATGATGCTAGATGATGATTGATGATCATGAAAAAGTGTTTGAGAATCAAGAATGGAGTTCTTGGAATTTTTCTTCTCTTTGAAAAATATCCTAAGTATGAATTCTGAATATGAACTCTCTTGATTGACCTAAAGTCAAAGTGGCATATATATAGGGGGCCAAATCAAAGTGTGGTCGTTTAAGTAAGTTTCAAAGAAACGCGCCAATCGGCGGTTTCAATCGGCGGCCAGGCCGCCGTTCATGACCGCCGAATTGAGCTCGTGAAGAACAGAGCATAAACGGCGGTTCATTCGGCGGTTTCGTGACCGCCGATTCCAACCGCCGAAACAGAACAGAGAGATCAAAATCGACCAGGTATGAACGGCGGTTTCGAACGGCGGTTTCATGCCCGCAGTTTAAACCGCCGAATTAGACCGAGAGATAAATCAATCAGGTCTTGAAACGGCGGTTTCGAACGGCGGTCGTGACCGCCGATCTTAACCGCAGAAATGCTTCAGACCAATCTGGACTGAAACGGCGGTTTCATTCGGCGGCCAGGCCGCCGATCATAACCGCCGATCACCTAGATAGGTGAAAACCAAGGAGAAGCCAAGGGCATTCTCCATAGGCGGTCCTCGCGCTAAACCAAGCACATTCTCGTGCATGCGCGGACGTTTCCGAAAGTTATCGGGAAACGAATTAACACAACAACAAGACACAATAACACACAACAAAATATAATAAATAAGTGCAAGTGTGAATTGTGACAAATGAAGAGAATGCACACATATGCAATGAATGTTTAGTGTGTGTGTGCTTCTAAATCTCTTCAAAGAAAGGTAAGCACATAGAAATTTACCTTCGGTGCTTATCAACACGAGGTCTTCAAAAAGGGTTTCGAACAACAAGACCGATACTTAGGCTACCCTTACAAAGAACCCCCACATATGGTTTGATCACGAAATAAGCCAATTAAAAACAACGGGAATCCTTACAATACCGATACCGATATTTTATTCCTTGGTTGTACCTGTACATTTCATTCTTCGATATCGATAATAACACCATCATTGTTTGCAAAACAACTTTTTCATCATATTGTTTTTGACAAATCTATGTAACATTAGAATTGTCTATTTAACAAAATAAAGCAAAAGATGAACTATGATGTTACCTATATTTTTCCCAATTTTGATTCCCTAATCAAAAACTCATGCATTTTTCAGAAACAATATTCTTAATATTTTTCATAAATTTGAATTCTCATATTTTAACTTAAGCCGATATTTATTTTCTTTAATAGATCTCTAAAAAGGCAAATCGTACCAAATCAATATGTAGTGTCAAACGCCGGAAAAATTCCAATTATGCACAACGTTAACTATAAAATATATATTGTTGGGTTATTTTCTTGATGTATTAATTATTAAATACTTCAAATTTCTTTCTTTCTTTCAAAGAAATTCTGATTCTGTAGTGGGATAAACATAGTGAATATTTCTATGTAAATCCGAATACCCAATTGTGGAAAAAATGCAAAAGAAATCGGTTATTTTACATGGAAGAAATGGGTTTTTCAAAATTTTAAAACCGATGTCTATTTGAGTGATTTAGAAAACAATGCGCTAAAGATATCGGTTTTTAACCGATGTAAAAACACGTGAAAACACATCGGTTATATATAAAACCGATTTAAAAACCGTGATATAAAATTGATGTATTACGAAAATTAATCCCGCCGTCCGACCGCTAATAACAATGAGGATTAATTGTCATTATGAGGAATTGAACTTACAACCTCAAAGTCAAAGTGGTAAGCCTTTATTGCCCGACTACAAGATTGGATGTGTTAACAATTGCACAATATTTATATATAATGTTAGAAATAAAAAATAAATTAAAAATAAAAAAAAACTTGTTTGATAAATTTAAATTTACTCAACTAATCAAAATTCTAATTTCTACTACAAATATATATTAAAAAAAAAAAATTTGTGGGTTTATTTTTCATTTCATTTTTTTTGTGGTTTTGTGTTCTGCTACAGATATTTTTGTGCCAACTTTTTCCTTAAAACTGTATCTTTTGGCAAGGAAATAAATTTTTTCGTCCATGTTGGGTTCATTGATTTTTCGATACGAATTCAACGGTATAAAGAACATAAAATTATGGGCGGTATTTTGAAAGTTATGATCAATTATTCAATCAAAGGTCAGAAGCGATTGGAGATATTTTTGTGCAAACGTTTTCCTTAAAACTGTATCTTTTGGCAAGGAAATAATTTTTTTCGTCCATGTTGGGTTCTTCAATTTTTCAATATGAATCCAATGGTATAAAGAACGTAAAATTATGGGCAGTATTTTGAAAGTTATGATCAATTATTCAATCAAAGGTCAGAAGCGATTGGAGATGATCAATTTTTGTGCAAATTTTTTCCTTAAAACTGTATCTTTTGGCAAGGAAATAAATTTTTTTGTCCACGTTAGGTTCTTTAATTTTTCAATATGAATCCAACGGTATAAAGAATGTAAAATTATGGGTGGTATTTTGAAAGTTATGATCAATTATTCGTGAGTGAGATGTTTTTATCACTCATTTTCACAATTTTCCAAATCGATTTTTGGAATATTTTCTGAATGAAAAGTGTTTTTTTGCATGTCTACTTTCTTGTGTAAAATTTTGAGCAAATAACGTTGAGTATTTTTAGAGATGCGCACTTGAATGTGGACATAGGTCAGATTTGAATTTCAGCAGAATTTTGCTTTTGAATCCATATTGGTTTTCCCAAAAACCGTTGTCTTTTCAAACCGCTATATTTAAGACATCAGTTTTAATGGAAACCGATTTCTTATTGGAAAAAAAATCCATATCGGTTTTCCCAAAAACCGTTGTCTTTTCAAACAGCAATATTTAAGACATCAGTTTTAAAGAAAACTGATTTCTTATTGGAAAATAAATCCATATCAGTTTTCCCAAAAACCGTTGTCTTTTTAAACCACAATATTTAAGAAATCGGTTTTTATAAAAACTAATTTCTAAAAGTTTTTTTAAATCGGTTATCTAAAAACCGATGTAAACAACCGATGTCTTTTAACATTTTTATAGTAGTAACCCAATCAAGAATTAATTCAAACAATAATAAAACATGTTATAGATGTTATACATTTTACAAAAAGATGGTCTTGAAGAAACGAGAGGTTGAATACCAACTAAGTGAGAGTGAGAGTTCTGTCGCGATCGAGTGGGATAAATCTCTAAAATGATTTAATGGACAATTGTAGAACAGTATTTACGATATCATAACTTGGACCATGATGTGAGCTTCTTTGAATTCTCTAACTTTGTAGCTACTTGTGTCTTAAATTAGAGTTGGTAATTAGAGGAATACCATTTTGAATATTATTGAGGTGAAGAAGCTCGAGCAAGAGAGAAAAATATCTCTGTATTGAAAAATGAATTAATTCACATTACAGGAAAATATGCTTATATAAATACCTAGAGTTAGTTGAAATTAACTAATCAACTAACCAGAGTTAGATGTAACTAACTAATCAATTAACCAGAGTTAGTTGTAACTAACTAACTAATTACATTTCCTAATACTCCCCATTAAGATGTACTGTAAATATCTTTGACAGACATCTTGGACAAGAGAGGAAATAAAAGAGGAGATGGTAAAGCTTTGGTAAACACATCAGCCAATTGGTGTTGAGACCGAATAGGAAGCAACTTGATAAGCCCTTGAGAGATCTTGTCACGAATGAAATGGCAGTCGATTTCGATATGTTTAGTCCTCTCATGAAATTTTGGATTAGAAGCAATATGGACAGCAACTTGGTTGTCACAAAACAGAAGCATAGGAAAGGAGACTTGAATCTGGAAATCATGAAGAAGCTGATGAAGCCAAACCAGCTCACTTGCAGTTGAGGCCAATGCTTTATACTCAGCTTCAGCAGATGATCGAGAAATGGTGGCATGTTTCTTCGCTTTCCAAGATACCAATGAGTTCCCACTGAAGATGCAAAAACTAGTCACTGATTTCCTTGAATCAAGACATGATCCCCAATCAGAATCCGAAAAAGCTTTTAGTTGTAAACCAAGTGAAGCTTCCGAAAAAGCAGTTGAAGAAAGAGAATCACTAGAGGAAAAGAGAAGTCCTTGACCAGGCTTGTTCTTAAGATATCGAAGTAAGTGATGAACTACTTTGAGATGAGGTTCTCGAGGCTGAGACATAAATTGGCTTAACTTGTGCACTGCAAAAGTGATGTCTGGCCTAGAAAGAGTGAGATAAATGAGACGGCCTATGAGTCTTCGATAAACAGAAGGATTAGGCAAAAGATCCCCTTCAAGTGCATTGAGGTGAACTGTAGGAATCATGGGAACAGCAACAGGTTTGCAAGCAAGATAACCTGTGTCTTCAAGAAGTTGCAAAGTGTAATGTCTTTAAGATAGAATAATGCATGTAGAAGAACGAGCAATCTCAAGACCAATAAAATACTTTAAAGGCCCGAGATCCTTGAGCTTGAATTGGGAATGAAGAAACACTTTGATAGACTTTATAACCTCTGCATTAGGACTCGTGATGATGATATCATCAACGTAGACAAGTAGAGCAACAAAAAACGCACCAGTTCCTTTGGTGAACAAAGAGTAATCACATTTGGATTGGACAAAACCAAATTGAAGAAGAGATTGAGAGAACTTTGAGTATCATTGCCTAGAGGCTTATTTTAGACCATAGATGGATTTATGAAGTCTACAAACAAGTTTCTCCCCCTGAAAATCAGCTTTCCTAGTGCCAGTATAACCAAAAGGTAAATCCATGTAAACTTCTTCAAAAAGATCCCCATTTAGAAATACATTGTTCACGTCAAGCTGAGTCAAATGCTACCTTTTGTTGGCAGCAATAGCAAGAAGCACTTTCACAGTTACAAGCTTGGCAACCGGAGAAAAAGTTTCAATGAAGTCGAGCCCTTCCTATTGTGTGTAACCCTTAGCAACCAAACGTGTTTTGTGTCTCTCTATAGTACCATTTGATGTGTACTTGATTTTGTAGATCCATTTGCATCCAATGGAATGTTTACCTTTTGGCAAAGGATTAATGGATCAAGTATTATTGGATTCCATAGCATCAAGTTCAGTCTTCATGGCCTCCCTCCACTCAGGATATTTAACAGTTTGATGGAAAAATTGAGGCTCATAATGTGAAGAAATATTGAGGACAAAATTCCTATAAGTAGAAGGGAGAGAATGATAGGATAAAACCTTATGAAATGGATCAGTCGTGGAACAAACAAGAGAAGAAACATCCTGTTGGGAGACCAAACTGCAGTGGAAATCCCTGAGATATGAAGGAGGTTGAGGCACTCTAGAAGATCTTCTGAGATGAGTATTAGGGTCATGAGGAATAGGTTCTACATGATGACCAAGATGAGAATCAAGAGATGATGTTGTTGGTGAAACGTCAATAGCATCATTATGAAAGATTGGAGCATGGTATGAGATTAGAATCTCAGAATGTCGAGGAGGATTATCCTCCGAATCCGAATGAAGTGATACGAATGAAGTAGACTGCACCACTGGAATAACAATGTCTGGAAAAGGATCAAGCAGACTTTCAGACTTGTCAATTGTGTGAAAAGGGAAGATTTCTTCATGAAAAATCACATCTCGAGGAACAAATACTTGCTTAGTTTGAATATCAAATAGTCTATAGCCCTTAATACCAGGAGGGTATCCAATGAACACACACATTCTTGATCTTGGATCAAATTGGGTTCTATGAGCAATGAGGGTGGAAGCAAATGCTAAACATCCAAACACCCTGAAAGAGGAATAATCTGCACTTGTCTGATATAGAACATCATAAGGAGTCTTATGATGCAAAAGAGGAGTTGGAGTACGATTAATCAGAAAAGTAGCAGCTAGAACACATTCATTCCAAAATTTGATAGGAACTTGAGACTGAAAATACAAAGCCCTGGCAACATTGAGTAAGTGCTGGTGCTTCCTCTCTACCACTGAGTTTTGTTGTGGTCTTTCTACACAAAAAAATTGGTGTAAAACCCCATTTGAACTGAAAAATTCAGAAAATATCAACTCTAGTGCATTGTCAGATCTAAACACTTTAATCTTGGCATTGAATTGAGTTTCAACCATCTTTAAAAATTTTGGTATTATTGAAGCAACATCAGACTTGTGCTTGAGAAGATAAATCCAAGTAAACCTAGAACAATCATCCACCAAAGTCAAGAAATATCTGAAACCATTATAAGAAGGAACATGATAAGGTCCCCAAATATCACAATGCACTAAATCAAAAATAGATTGAGACAAGTGATTGTGAGAATCAAATGATAATCTTCTTTGTTTTGCAAGAGGACAAATATAGCAAGGTGTAGCCTTATTCAATTTAGAAGTGTCACAATGTAAGTGAGATTTCAAACTGTCCAATCTCTTAAAAGAAATATGTCCAAGTCTATTATGTCAAACTTGAGCAGAAACATTATTAACATAAGTAGAAGATACAGAATTCAGGACTGCAACATCAAGAACATAGAGATCTTCTACTTTTTCACCCCCTGCCAATCATCTTCTGGCTGCAGATTTCCTGAATTTCAAAGTGATCAGGAAGAAACTGGACTGTAAGCTTAGTTTCAGATGTTAGTGCACTAACAGATAACAAGTTAAACTTGAATGTTGGCACAAAAAGAACATCTTTAAGAATCAAATGATGACTGATCTGAACATCACCAGCAAGACTAACTGGAATCCTAGTATGATTAGGAAGAGTGATAGTGGAATTCTTAATGTGATGCAAAGAAGTAAATGCAAAAGCAATAGAACAGATATGTCTTGTTGCTCCAGAATCCACTATCCAATACTGAGGTAAAGAAAAAACTTCACTCAAGGTCACAGAGAAATAGGTACATGTAGTGAAAGAAGCTGCATTAGTAAGCTGAAGTTCATTGTTACTCTTGCTAGAAGAAGTCGGGTGAGTAGACAGAATGGTCATGAGTTGCTGATATTGAGTAGAATTCAAATTCTGGAAAAAATTGCTTGAAGAATCCTGCTCAGACTGCATTGTATAACCAGAAACTTGATTTACAGAGTTAGAACCAACATTATGACCATGAGTATTTCCACGAGACTTTGGTTTATACCCAGGAGGATAGCCATGAATCTTAAAACATATGTCTATAGTATGCCCATGGATCTTACAGTGAGTGCAATAAGGTCTATCTTTCTTTTGACCTTTATAACCAATTCCATCATTAGGCTTCTTATCAGAAATACTTACTTTAGCAGCAAAAGCCATAGTATTAGAAACATCAGAACCATTGTTAGCTGAAACACCAACCTTTCTTTGATGCTCTTCTTGAGAAATCAAAGCAAAAACACGGTTAATAGGAGGAAAAGGATCCATCAACAAAAGCTGACCCCTAACTTGAGAAAAAGAGTCATTCAATCCCATAAGAAAAGACATTATATACTCCATCTGATAATGAGCACTTATTTCCTTAACACCTCCACATATGCATTTGCCACAAGTACAAACAGGTTTAGAGTTACTCAATTCTTCCCAAACAGTTTTGAGTTTTGTGAAATAACTGCTAACAGAACTTTGATCCTGAGTAAGATTCATCAATTCTCTCCTTAATTGAAAAATTCTTTGACCATTTTTCTGTTGAAACCTATCTCTAAGATCAACCCAAATTTCATGAGCAGAATCGGCATAGATAATACTAGCAGAGATATCCTTAGAAACAGAGTTTAGAATCCAAGAAATAACAATGTTATTATTCCTAGTCCAAGAATTAAGGAGATCGAGATTAGTACCTGATACTCGCTTTTTCCGTCGTTAAGAAATCGCAAGGATCAAAAGATTAGTTCATTTAAAAGGGGGTTTCCTACGCAATATGCTCTAAACTAGCAAATGACTAGTAAAGCGGCAAGCAAGGGTATCGTTCCGCAGGGAGGTGTGATTCGTCAACCGTATCAAGTTCTAGAGTTTATTGTAAGCATGTAAATAGAATGTGGAAAGGTAAGAATGATGTGTGTGAAATGTATGTACAATGCGGTGTGTGTGTATAGAAAATGAAAATGAAAATAAATAAAAACAAAGAGAATATGGAAGGGTGAGAATGATGTTTAAAGTGATAAATAAAATGGTGGATAGGAGAGATGCATGAAAATGGCCACACAAGGTTCAACAAGTTCACCATACATAAGTGCACAAATAGTTGGTTGTTAGACATTAAGGACATCCAATTTTAGTTAAGGGTTCGTTCTTGCCTCAATCCGATTTATACCCACTCATAGAGCTAACGGTTGAAGAGTGTGTCGAGAGCCCCTCGTACACGAAACCGCAACCAACATTTGTGAACCGATTCTACAAACAAAACTACATTGAGCCCCAATGATTGTTTCGTAATGTAAAATGGCAACGTGAAAGTCTAATGAGTGTGGAAAGAGTGATTGTATCTCCGACCATAACTCACCTAGAGCCCCTAGCATGAGAAATAGCTAAAGTCCAATTGTTTACAAGAACAATGAACCAAACCCTTCTAATATGACAATTTATAGGTTCACCCACTCTTCCTAGCTAATTAGCCAAAACTATACCAGGAGAGCCCCTCCAAAAGCACAATCCTAACTCTAATTCACTCAAACCAATTCATGACATGCAATTTCGACCTTCCAAAGACATACATACACAAATGGGATATTTGATTACAACTACTCCTACAATTAAGTTAATCTACTCTTAATCCCATCCGTGAACACATATCAATTTCCAATCATCCATAAACATGCATTTCAAGATAAGAGATATATTCAATAACAATCAAGAATGAATCAAAACACAAATTGGATATAAAAACAACCATATATATATTGAGCACAAAATAGGTTTACAAATATTCCCAAGTGGGGATTACACATTCAAGAAAACAAGAAATACATAGAGAGTGAGAAATATATACAACCCTTGAAGAAAACCTCCTCCAAGAGCTCTTTCATTTGCTAGCTCGAAATTGACCAAAGCCCACTCCTATCTCTATGCAATCTACTCCTAAATGTGGTGGAGGATGTGTAGAAGGTGAGATGGGGAGCATCAATGGAGGAAAAACCTCCATGGATGCTCTTAGAAGCTCCTCTCTCTCTTATTTAGTGAAGAATATGAAGATGAAGAAGAAGAGGAAGTTTGTGGGGAGTGTGGATTCTCAAAAAATGTGGCAAAAAGGGTGTTTATATAGTGTTGGGAGTTTTAGGGCTGAAATGGGGATGAATTGACGAGTTTGCCCCTCTCATTTCGCCCAAAATCAGCCTCTCGCTGGGCGATCGGCGGTTGAATCGGTGGTTGAATCGGCGGTTTCAATTCTGCGGTCTGGACTCACTACTGTTGATCGGCAGTTTCAATTCTGCGGTCTGGCCGCAGATTTTGACCGCCGAATTTGGATTTTCTACACTTCATCCGTAAGCTGCTGGAATGCCGAGGGGGTTCTGCCGCAGTCTCGTTGTCGCATTCTATCTCGACGACGGATCAACCGTGGGTACGGCTAGGCTTAGATCACGTCGTTGTCTGTGTCGACGGAGAGGCACGACACTCAACATATACTCCATTTAATCCGTTTTTGGCTCATTTTGCTTCCCTAACGTTCCTTTATGCTCAAACACCTATTGTAGGGAATATGTACCTACACATAGCTCAAACAAAACATTATATACAAAATTACGCTCGAAAACGAGACAAACGATCGGAAATGGGGGACCTCAAATAAGTATAAAATAGTCCGATCAAATACCCCCAAACCTATCATTTGCTCGTCCTCGAGCAAAACAAAGAGAACAAAATTACAAATAACAAATAAAAAACTTATAAATAAAAAACTAAAAATTAAGCTAGTCCACTTCCGTAGGAAACACGGTGGCACTTAGCATGTGCCACAAGCCTTTAAACCACTAGGCGATCCCTAGAGGAGGAGTTATAGTCTCCTGAGGGTTTACAGCTACGACACCCACAAACGTATACTCTGCAATAAAAGTTGAGAAGCAAATCCGCACATACCAAGCAAAGACTACACATGCATGCTAGAATCTCAAGTATACCAATTAATAACAATGCATCACACAATGCAAGTATGCCAATACTTAGGATGTTTTCGGTTTACAAAACAACTACGCTCGTATGCCCAAGATAAAATTTGCCTCGACTCTAATCCTCACCGAATTTTAGTCATATTTTCACTCAGAACTTAGGCGCACTCTCTAGCAAACATATGTGATTTAGAGTTTAGGTATATGGAATCAAATATAATCACATATGAGTATTTTCCAATGACGCACATTTTCTGAAAATGGATCTCATGGAAGGAATTGAAATACCACGAACGTGGAAAGACATGCATCGACTCACATTCCCAAGATAGACTTCCTAAGAGATCAAATGAACTTTTCCTCACTTTTATTAGGGCCAAGGTGATTTGTGGTAGTGTTTGGGATGTAAGAGATGGTGGGAGCGGGAAGGATAAAGTTACTAACCATGCTAAGGTGTGTTTACACATTACACTTTATAACAAAATTAGCTCTATTACATATTTACAATACAAACATCTAGGCTTTGTGCTACATTTGTACCCTTATTAGTGAGTAACTTTACCATTGAAGAACTAGAAGGCTTAAGTGTTTTATATTTCAACACTTATTCTATTTTTTTTTTCTTTTTCTTTTTCTTTTTTTTTTCTTTTTTTTTTGTTTTTTTTTTTTTCTTTTTTTTTTTTCTTTTCTTTTTGTAAGCCTTAGCCTAGCACAATTTACATATATTCGTCTAAGTACACGCTTTTACAAAATTTAGAGCTAGCTTCTTTTAAGCTATACACCTCAACATGATCAATAACTAGGGAATGGATATGTGTTTGGCTTCAATTTGCAATGAATATGGGGGTATGGGAGTGTTTAGGCTATTTTAGTAGTTATGCACACACTCAAGCTCAAAATCATTTCTAAAAGTCCATCTAACAAGGGAATACAAGTTTCAACAAGCAGTCCACATGAATGTTGTAAGGATTCCCGTAGTTTATAATTGTCTTATTTCGTGATCAAACCATATGTGGGGATCATGTAAGGGTAGCTTAGGAATGTGTTCAAGCTCAAGGCCCTTGCAAGTGTTAAGCACTCCAAAGGTAATACTCTAAGTGTTTACTTGTCTTGAAGAGATAGTTGCACACACTCACAACTCATGCATATGTTCTATCTTTGTATGTTGTGTTTCCTTTTGTTGTGCATCAATGTTTATTCTCATCTCTTCTTGCTTGTTATTTTGATGCATCTTATGTTTATATTGTCATAACATGTTAGGCTTTTAGGATGCATCTTGCTTTTACCTATGTTCCCCTTGCATGAATTCTTGTGGGGTTCAAAGGAGTGGGCCGTGCGCTGGTCGTCAAGTGCCAGACCAGTGCAGCTCACCAGCGCAGATCGCCCAGTGGTCTGTCGCTAGTCTTGCGCTGGTCCTCACCGGCGCAGCTCACCGGCGTAAATCGCCCAGTGGTCTGTCGTTGGTCGTGCGCTGGTCCAGTCCAGCGCAGCTCCACCAGCGCAAATCGCCCAGTGGTTTGCCGCTGGTCTTGCGCCTGTCTGAGCGCTGGTCATCAAGCGCCTGTGCAATTTTTGCCTTTGCGCTGGTCGTGCGCCTGTCGTCCAGCGCAAGGCCACCAGCGCCCAGAGCAATTTCTGGTGCGTTTTTCAAAACGACCACACTTCACTTATGGCTCCTATATATATAACACTTTGACTTTAGGTCAGCCAAGAGAGTTCATATTCATATTCTATACTTAGGATATTTTTCAAGAGAAGAAAAATACACAAAGAACTCATTTTTAATTACTCAAACACTTTTTCATGATCATCAATCATCATCTAGCATCATCTTTGATCATCTAGATGTCATCTTGCATGGATTCTTCATCATACTTTGCTTGGTAAGCTTTTCACTAATATCTTACATATTTTGTGTTTATCTTAACTAGCAATCTCAATTAATTACTTGTATGTTATTTTATATACTTTGAATACAAGTTTGAGATTAGTATGATGTATGTTTGAGAAGTTTGAAACAAATAATAGCACGGTGTGTATAAAGCTATCTAGAGGGGGGGTGAATAGATTTTACGATTTTTACCCAATTTTTCGTGTTAGTCAAAATTACGAAAATGCCCTTAAGATAATATAACCAAGCAATTGTAATATGGTGCGGAAATTAAAACAACACTTGGTTTTTACGTGGAAACCCTCACGGGAAAAACCACGGGCTATGTAAGTAAGCCACACTCGAACCTCGAATCCACTAAATGTGCAAACTATTACAACCTAATCCCGGAAGTAATCACACACCTACCTAATCCCGGTATGAGTGAACCTAGTCCAATTTGCTTGCGTTCTAAGCAACCTAATCCCGGATGCTACACACAAGACTTACTTTCTCTTTGAAGAGAATACAACCCTAAGTGAATATATGTAAATATCCAAAATGCAACATAGAGCAAGGGAAACCCTATATGCTTATCTAAGATGATTAATATGCAATTAAGAACAATCCTAGATATCAAAACTAAATGACATGTCAATTAGTTTAGCTAATCAATATTAAGCACAAAACCTAATATGCAAGCACAATATAAAATCTCAAACATACATCATACTCATCTCAATATTGTATCTAAAGCATACAAAATAACAAACAAGTAATTAATTGAGATTGCTAGATAAGAGAAACACAAAACATGTAAGATATTAGTGAAAAGCTTACCAAGCAAAGTATGATGAAGATTCCATGCTAGATGACATCTAGATGATCTAAGATGATCTAAGATGATGCTAGATGATGATTGATGATCATGAAAAGTGTTTGAGAATCAAGAATGGAGTTCTTGGAATTTTTCTTCTCTTTGAAAAATATCCTAAGTATGAATTCTGAATATGAACTCTCTTAATTGACCTAAAGTCAAAGTGGCATATATATAGGGGGCCAAATCAAAGTGTGGTCGTTTAAGTAAGTTTCAAAGAAACGCGCCAATCGGCGGTTTCAATCGGCGGCCAGGCCGCCGTTAATGACCGCCGAATTGAGCTCGTGAAGAACAGAGCATAAACGGCGGTTCATTCGGCGGTTTCATGACCGCCGATTCCAACCGCCGAAACAAAACAGAGAGATCAAAATCAACCAGGTATGAACGGCGGTTTCGAACGGCGGTTTCATGCCCGCCGTTTCAACCGCCGAATTAGACTGAGAGATAAATCAATCAGGTCTTGAAACGGCGGTTTCGAACGGCGGTCGTGACCGCCGATCTTAACCGCAGAAATACTCCAGACCAATCTGGACTGAAACGGCGGTTTCATTCGGCGGCCAGGCCGCCGATCATAACCGCCGATCACCTAGATAGGTGAAAACCAAGGAGAAGCCAAGGGCATTCTCCATAGGCGGTCCTCGCGCTAAACCAAGCACATTCTCGTGCATGCGCGGACGTTTCCGAAAGTTATCGGGAAACGAATTACACAACAACAGACACAATTACACACAACAAAATATAATAAATAAGTGCAAGTGTGAATTGTGACAAACGAAGAGAATGCACACATATGCAATGAATGTTTAGTGTGTGTGTGCAACTAATCTCTTCAAAGAAAAGTAAGCACATAGAAATTTACCTTCGGTGCTTATCAACACGAGGTCTTCAAAGGGCTTCGAACAAGAAGACCGATACTTAGGCTACCCTTACAAAGAACCCCCACATATGGTTTGATCACGAAATAAGCCAATTAAAAACAACGGGAATCCTTACAATCTCCCCCTTTGGCTATTTCGTGACAAAACCATCACTCACAATGATTCCTCACAAAAAAAATAGAAACTACGGGACTATAATGATATTCTACATTACAAAGAGATAAGCTAATGCAACTTGAAGTCTTCAATCCTCTTGTAGAATAATCAATCCCTGAAAAGAGTTTCTAACATTTCTAATACAAGAAAAGTGTGAGATTAATCATGTGAGAACAATACCAAGCATTTGCATTTTTAGAATTTAGGCACAACATTACCAAATGTATGCAATGTATGATAAATGCAATGCTCCCCCTCAACGGGTTACTCCCCCTCAATGTATGTTCTCCCCAAAGTGTACAATAGCTTCTATATTTTGCACCTCCCCTTACCATATCCTACTCCCCCTTTTTGTCATGATATAGGCAAAGGAGTAGTCCCCAACCGGGTCACTCATAGCAACGAGAGATAGAAGCATGCAAGACTTGCATATACATATAAGTCACTTTATGCACTTCAATCAATTTGAGAGAAACAAGGAGATTTATTTTGAGAAAATGTGTGAATCCAACATGCTTTGCATACAAGACATATAGCATTCAAGTCCAAAATACAATGGTATTTGGCAAAGCAAATGACAAAGGTTTCTAATAAGAATTCAAACCAATTTCACCAATGTCATGGGAAAAGCAAGGATATACAGATTATTGATTTCAATTTAAGAGCAATTATATCCAACTTTATAAGCGAAACATGGCATGAGCGACTTTGCACCCTATTTGATTTTTCGGGATAAAATTATCCGTATGATAGTAACCATGTTCAACTAATAAAGAAAGAGAGACATTTGGAATGTAAATTCCTTTGAATGGATACAAGATCCTTTATTCATTTTGAGTCTCATAAGTTTTCACACAAGTTTTGCATTTTTAAGAATATGCAATCATCAATTCATGCTTTTCATGTGAGCATGTTTTATGAATTTCATGCTTTTTCATTTGTCATTAGCATGTTATTAAAGAATCATCATGTCATGGAGATAATCATAGGTCATTCAAATCATACTTCCAATGTAAATCTCCTAGTCCAAAAATGCATGTTTGAACATAAATATGACATGGATTGTAGACAAGCAAGGTTCACACTTATGGAATTTTAAAACATATATACATATGTACAACCAAGCTTACTCAAGCAATTAAAAGAAGAGGCATAAGATATTTCAAATTTTTTGCAAGATACAAGAATGCAAAATAGCTCTCTTTGCTTGAGTTCCCCATATGGGGTCAATCATAGAACATCACTCCACAAGACATACCCCAATAGATCTACTAAGAGTTTTAAATCGAGTAGCATCTAAGGGTTTAGTAAATAGGTCCGCAAGTTGATCATTAGTACCTACATGTTCAAGTACTATGCATTTATTTTCAACAAGCTCTCTAATGAAGTGATGGCGGATGTCAATATGCTTAGTTCTAGAATGTTGCACCGGATTCTTGGAAATATTAATGGCACTCATGTTATCACAAAAGAGAGTGAGAGTACCTTGGTTGAATCCGTAATCCACTAGCATTTGCTTCATCCACATAAGTTGAGTGCATCCACTCCCCGCGGCTATGTACTCGGCTTCCGCCGTGGACAAGGAAATCGAGTTTTGCTTCTTGCAAAACCAAGACACCAAGTTGTTGCCTAGAAAGAAGCAACCGCCCGATGTGCTCTTCCTATCATCACAATTTCCTGCCCAATCCGCATCACTATATCCTACAAGACTAGGATTAGTGTCAAATGAGTACCAAATCCCATAGTTGGAAGTCCCATTCACAAAGCGAATGACTCTCTTAACCGAAGAGAGATGGGACTCCTTGGGATCGGATTGGTACCTAGCACAAACTCCTACACTAAATGATATATCGGGCCTACTTGCGGTCAAATAGAGCAAGCTCCCTATCATGCCACGATATAAGGTTTGGTCCACACTTTTACCGCTAGCATCCTTGCTTAGCTTCAAAGTGGTGCTCATAGGAGTGTCACAATGTTTGGCTTTTTCAAGACCAAACTTCTTCACAAGGTTTTTGGCATATTTGGCTTGGGTTATGAAGATCCCATTATCAAGTTGCCTAATTTGCAAACCTAGGAAGTAATTAAGCTCACCAACAAGACTCATCTCAAATTCATGAGACATAACATCAACAAATTGTTGGACCTTGGTGTTGTTGGTGGAGCCAAACACTATGTCATCAACATATATTTGAGCTATGAAAAGCTCATCATTATCTCTCTTGATGAATAGTGTCTTGTCAACACTACCTCTTGTGTAGTCATTGTCAACAAGAAATTGAGTGAGGCGCTCATACCAAGCCCTCGGTGCTTGTTTCAACCCATATAGTGCCTTCTTGAGGCGATAGACATGGTTGGGGTGGTGAGCATCCACAAACCCCTTGGGTTGTTCAACAAACACTTCCTCTTGCAAGAAGCCATTGAGGAAGGCACTCTTGACATCCATTTGGTGCAATTTGAACTTGTGCACACAAGAAATGGACAAGAGAAGCCTAATAGACTCTAGACGGGCAACGGGAGCAAATGTCTCCTCAAAGTCGATACCCTCAATTTGAGAGTACCCTTGTGCTACAAGTCTAGCCTTGTTCCGCACTATGTTGCCATCCTCATCGGATTTGTTCCTAAATATCCATTTAGTGCCTATGACATTAGTGGTCTTAGGCCTAGGAACTAGAGTCCAAACCTCATTCCTTTCGAATTGGTTTAGCTCTTCTTGCATGGCAAGAACCCAAAATTCATCATGTAAGGCTTCTTCAACCTTTTTGGGTTCAATTTGAGAGGTGTAGCAAGTATAGCTAATAAGATTAGCAAGTTGACGTCTAGTCCTAACACCCTCATTTACCTCTCCAATGATATCTTCTTTATCATGGAGTTTCCTAACCCATGGAGCGGGTTCTTTAGAGTCCAAGAGAGGAACTCTAGTAATGGGTTGTGTGACTTCATTAGATGTCCCAACATTGGGAGTCACCACAACCCTCTCCAAAGGAGTGTCATCCTCTAGAACATCCTCCTCCTCATGGTCATTAGACTTGAGCCTAGTATCATCAATGACCACATTTGATGATTCCATGACGGTTCGAGTCTTCAAGTTGAAAACTCTATAGGCTTTACTATTCAAGGCGTAGCCAATAAAGATACCCTCATCACTCTTAGCATCAAACTTGCCAAGTTGATCACGGTCATTTAAAATGTAGCATTTGCTTCCAAATGTGTGGAAGTAGCTAACATTTGGCTTCCTACCCTTCCATAGCTCATAGGAGGTGTTTCTAGAACCGGGCCTTAGGAACACACGATTTCCTATATAGCAAGCCGTATTGATGGCTTCGGCCCATAGGTTCCTAGGGACATTGTTGCTAAGCAACATCACTCGGGCCATCTCTTGGAGGACCCTATTTTTCCTCTCAACAACTCCATTTTGTTGAGGTGTCCTAGGAGCCGAAAACTCATGGGAGATGCCTAAGCTATCACAAAAGCTTTCAAAAGAGGCATTCTCAAACTCTCTCCCATGGTCACTTCTAATCCGTTTAATGCTTCTAATGTTAGATTTCATTTCATTTTGTAATTTAGTACAAAGCATTTTAAACTTATCAAAAGTTTCGGATTTTTCTCTAAGAAAGTATGTCCATGTAAATCTAGAGAAATCATCAACACATACAAAAATGTATCTCTTTCCACCCAAACTTTCGGTTTGCATGGGACCCATGAGGTCCATGTGGAGAAGCTCAAGAGGCTCCTTGGTGGTGAGATACTTACCCTTTTTGTGCATGCTTTTAGTTTGCTTTCCTTGTTGGCAAGGTCCACAAACACCATTGGCTTTCTTCCCAAGCTTAGGGAGGCCACGCACACACTCGAACTTTCCAAGGGTCCGTAGATCCCTAAAGTTCATGTGGCCAAGTCTTTCATGCCACAACTCAATTTGCTCATCCATGGACACATTGTTTGAGACTATTCTAGCTTCAAGACAATAGCAATTGTCACTAGATCTCATACCTTTCAATAAGGTTTGTCCATCGGGCTTTAGGATCGAGCAATCATCTTTACAAAACAAGACGGAATATCCTTCATCACTTAGATGTGAAATGCTTATTAAATTGGCTTTCAAGCCATCAACAAATAAAGCATCGGATAAGGAGGGTAATCCGGGAACGGAAATGGTTCCTTTCCCTACAACTTTCTTTTTGGATCCATCACCAAAAGTGACATATCCACCTTCCTCCATAACAAGAGTCTCGAAGAAACTCTTGTTTCCCGTCATGTGCCTAGAGCACCCACTATCTAGATACCAAAAATTAGAAGAATTTGCCTTCAAGGCTATTTGAGCAACATGGCAAACAATGTCATTCTTTCTAATCCACCTAGAAACAATCTTAGCTTTCTTAGTGGTTTTTGGTATATGGGCTCTAGATGTCCTAGGATCATGCATAATAGTATTATCATTCCTAGGAACATGCATCATGGCTCTTTTCTTTTTCTTCTCAATCATGCTTTGTTTTCTACACATTTTAATATATTGAAAGCAATTTGGTCTAATATGACCATCAAATCCACAAAAATGACATATAGGAGTGAAATAAGGAATCATACCTTGTCCTTGTCTTTGTGGATGAAAGGGTTCAATCCTTCTTCGTTGTTGAACCGGTCTTGGTTGCTTCCTAGCTTGAGGTTGCATGATAGGTCTCTTTCCTTTGTGAGCCATTTGAGGAGGAATGTTGGCTTGAGAGACCCTAGGGGGTTGAGCTTGAGGTTTCCTTCTTGGACCCATCTTCACTTGTGCATTAGAGCATTGTCCTACTTCTAATTTCTTTCTAGGAGCTTGCACAAATGAAGTTTCTTCTTTCTTCAAGCTCTTGACAAACACGGTCTTGTTAGAGGTAGAGATCTTCTTGTCATCTTCATACCCAAGACCCCTCTTGTCACATGGACTCTTTCCAACACCAAGCATATGGTCAAGCTCTTGGTGCTAGAATCCATCCTAGTCATAGAATTTCTAACTTCTTCAAGCTCACTCTTTAGACTTTCTTCATTCCTCCTAGATAAAGCTAACTCCTCTCTTAGCTTATCTTCTATCTTCTTGAATTTTTCCACTTGTTCACCTAAGTGGTCATTATGAGATGCAAGCTCAAGATTTTCTTCTCTCAACATCTTGATCTTTCTTGTGCTCTTGATTGCTAAATCATTAAACTCGGCATGGCATTTAGCAAGCACCTTTTTCTCCACAAAACTACTTATGGAGTTAGATGAGGAATCACTTTCTTCTTCACTTGAGTCATTTTCCTCTTGACTCATTTCCTCTTTCTCACTACCACTTTTGCTCTTATGTGAGGAGGCAAAAGCTAGGAGGTTAGCCATGAGCTCTTCTTCACTTGAAGACTCATCTTCCTCATTGGAGTCATCACTACTCCCACTCCAAGTGGCGGCCATCACTTTGCTCTTCTTCTTATCATTGTGATTAGCACATTCGGGGGCAAAGTGACCAATCCCACCACATTCAAAGCATCGGACCCCTTTCTTTTCGGTCCTCTCTTGTCTAGGCTCAAACTTCTTGAAGGAACTCTTTTTCTTCAAATCTTGTCCTCTTGACCCAAATCCCTTCTTCTTCTTGAACCCCATAACCTTGTTGAACCTTTTCACAAATAAGGCAAGGTCTTCATCCGATTCATGCTTTGCCTCCTTTGCATCCTTAGATGCTTTCAAAGCTATTCCTTTAGACTTCTTAGGAGGAGTAGTGGTGCTAGGAGCCTTCCTAGACTCATATGCAAGGAGACGCCCAATCACCTCACTTGGCTTCATATCCATGTAGCCACTATTTTCTTCTATGGCCGTCACCTTGGATTCAAACCTATCGGGGAGAGATCTCATAATTTTTTGCTTGACTCTCCTATCCGAATACGGGTCTCCGAGTTGATGGCTTTGATTTACAATGTCCATCAATTTGATTTCGAAGTCATTGAAGCATTCATCCTCTCCCATCCTTAGTAGCTCAAACTGAGTTTGGAGGACTTGAAGCTTGGACTCCTTCACCACCTCGGTTCCCTCATGTGCAACTAGAAGGATGTCCCATGCCACTTTGGCAATCTGAGTATTCTGAATAAGCTTGTACTGATTCTCATCCATAGCACACATAATGGCATGCATAGCCTTCCTATTCCACTTAGAAGCCTCAAACTCTTGCGCGTTCCATTGCGCCTTAGGCTTCAAAACATCTTGTCCTCCACCATCGGGAGTCATCATAGGGAGATCATATCCGTCTTCCACCGCCATCCATGCACGGTCATGAATTTGGCATATGTAGGATTCCATCTTCCCTTTCCATTGGGAATAGTTCAATCCGGTAAGAAGTGGAGGCCTTGTGCTAGAAGCTCCTTCGTGGCCACCACCATTTCCACCGTTTCCACTCATAGTGTTTATGAATGAATGAAATGAATGCAAATGTATGAATGATCAAAAATCACACAAAATGCAAAACACACCAAAATAAGCAAGGATCACCTATGTATGTCTAGGAACCCGCTCTGATACCAATTGAAACAAATAATAGCACGGTGTGTATAAAGCTATCTAGAGGGGGGGTGAATAGATTTTACGATTTTTACCCAATTTTTCGTGTTAGTCAAAATTACGAAAATGCCCTTAAGATAATATAACCAAGCAATTGTAATATGGTGCGGAAATTAAAACAACACTTGGTTTTTACGTGGAAACCCTCACGGGAAAAACCACGGGCTATGTAAGTAAGCCACACTCGAACCTCGAATCCACTAAATGTGCAAACGATTACAACCTAATCCCGGAAGTAATCACACACCTACCTAATCCCGGTATGAGTGAACCTAGTCCAATTTGCTTGCGTTCTAAGCAACCTAATCCCGGATGCTACACACAAGACTTACTTTCTCTTTGAAGAGAATACAACCCTAAGTGAATATATGTAAATATCCAAAATGCAACATAGAGCAAGGGAAACCCTATATGCTTATCTAAGATGATTAATATGCAATTAAGAACAATCCTAGATATCAAAACTAAATGACATGTCAATTAGTTTAGCTAATCAATATTAAGCACAAAACCTAATATGCAAGCACAATATAAAATCTCAAACATACATCATACTCATCTCAATATTGTATCTAAAGCATACAAAATAACAAACAAGTAATTAATTGAGATTGCTAGATAAGAGAAACACAAAACATGTAAGATATTAGTGAAAAGCTTACCAAGCAAAGTATGATGAAGATTCCATGCTAGATGACATCTAGATGATCTAAGATGATGCTAGATGATGATTGATGATCATGAAAAGTGTTTGAGAATCAAGAATGGAGTTCTTGGAATTTTTCTTCTCTTTGAAAAATATCCTAAGTATGAATTCTGAATATGAACTCTCTTAATTGACCTAAAGTCAAAGTGGCATATATATAGGGGGCCAAATCAAAGTGAGGTCGTTTAAGTAAGTTTCAAAGAAACGCGCCAATCGGCGGTTTCAATCGGCGGCCAGGCCGCCGTTAATGACCGCCGAATTGAGCTCGTGAAGAACAGAGCATAAACGGCGGTTCATTCGGCGGTTTCATGACCGCCGATTCCAACCGCCGAAACAAAACAGAGAGATCAAAATCAACCAGGTATGAACGGCGGTTTCGAACGGCGGTTTCATGCCCGCCGTTTCAACCGCCGAATTAGACTGAGAGATAAATCAATCAGGTCTTGAAACGGCGGTTTCGAACGGCGGTCGTGACCGCCGATCTTAACCGCAGAAATGCTTCAGACCAATCTGGACTGAAACGGCGGTTTCATTCGGCGGCCAGGCCGCCGATCATAACCGCCGATCACCTAGATAGGTGAAAACCAAGGAGAAGCCAAGGACATTCTCCATAGGCGGTCCTCGCGCTAAACCAAGCACATTCTCGTGCATGCGCGGACGTTTCCGAAAGTTATCGGGAAACGAATTACACAACAACAGACACAATTACACACAACAAAATATAATAAATAAGTGCAAGTGTGAATTGTGACAAACGAAGAGAATGCACACATATGCAATGAATGTTTAGTGTGTGTGTGCAACTAATCTCTTCAAAGAAAAGTAAGCACATAGAAATTTACCTTCGGTGCTTATCAACACGAGGTCTTCAAAGGGCTTCGAACAAGAAGACCGATACTTAGGCTACCCTTACAAAGAACCCCCACATATGGTTTGATCACGAAATAAGCCAATTAAAAACAACGGGAATCCTTACAAAGTTGTATTCTGATAGCTAATTAGGTTTTGTGCTTAATCTTGATTAGCTAAACTATTTGACATGTCATTTAGTTTTGATATCTAGGATTGTTCTAATTGCATAATTAATCATCTTAGATATGCATTTAGGGTTTCCCTTGCTCTATGTTGCATTTTGGATATTCACATATATTCACTTAGGGTTGTATTCTCTTCATAGAGAAAGTAAATCTTGTGTGTAGCATCCAGGATTAGGTTGCTTAGAACGCAAGCAAATTGGACTAGGTTCACTCATACCGGGATTAGGTAGGTGTGTGATTACTTCCGGGATTAGGTTGTAATCGTTTACACATTTAGTGGATTCGAGGTTCGAGTGTGGCTTACTTACATAGCCCGTGGTTTTTCCCGTGAGGGTTTCCACGTAAAAATCAAGTGTTATTTAATTTCCGCATATTTTACTTGATTTATTGCTTTATCTATTTAGGGGTAATTTCGTAATTTTGACTAACACGAAAAATTGGGTAAAAAGCGTAAAATCTATTCCCCCCCCCCCCCCCCCTAGATAGTTTTATACACACCGTGCTATAATTTGTTTCAAATGTTCTATGGCAATCAATGCAAAGCTGATGTACAATGAGATCACAATGAAGAAAAAAAATCGAAGAGTGTATAAGAGTAGAAACAAAACCCACAAACTTTCGTTATTTAGGCACAATGTAGCTCACGGGTAGTCTCCACAATTTTCCTAGGCTAAACAAGCATAAAAGTCTCATCCACCTCAACATCAAAAGATTGGCACTGTACAAGCAAATTTAAGCGACGCACGGAGCTAAAAGCATACATGTGTCTCTACCGGCACGCGAAGAAAAACAACTCAACAAAATGGACTCATTTCCAAAAATTTTCAAAATTGATCGTTTGTGCAGAGATTTGAAAATTTTCTAAACGTAACAAAAAATAAAAATAAACAACGAAGGTGTCCACACCCCCAAACCTAAACTCACATGTCCTCAATGTTGTTCAAATCATAAATAGACAATGTTTAGCATGTATCAGTGATAAGAACGAAAATCAAAACTACAAAAACACAACAAATCCTAAGATCTAAGCACAATACAAATCCACTCTTAGATCTAAACAAAAATAAAAGTTACAAACACTACAAGCATGGCATTTTAACATTAAGCTCATGGGCAATTTCCGCCTAAATCAACAACTAATCCACAAGTGCTCCATTTAAACTCAAAATTCAGAGGATACCTCTTGTGGCTACAACCAACTAGGCCATTGTGGCGTTGCCGTTTCACTTGGGAGTTGTTGCGGTGCAATAAACGCAAACTTACGGTTCTCTTGAGTTGTGTGGTCCATTCAACCTGAAAATATCATTTCCTTGCACAAACACAACTCAAAAACATCAAATGCATATGCGTAAAGAAAGAAAAAAAATGTTTATTAACACATCTAAACATAATCCGCAAAGCAATTAAATCTAAAAATTACAGAACCTAAACTAAAACGAGAAACAATCAATGAATACGCCTCCCCGGCAGCGGCGCCATTTTGATACTCGTTTTTTCCGTCGTTAAGAAATCGCAAGGATCAAAAGATTAGTTCATTTAAAAGGGGGTTTCCTACGCAATATGCTCTAAACTAGCAAATGACTAGTAATGTGGCAAGCAAGGGTATCGTTCCACAGGGAGGTGTGATTCGTCAACCGTATCAAGTTCTAGAGTTTATTGTAAGCATGTAAATAGAATGTGGAAAGGTAAGAATGATGTGTGTGAAATGTATGTACAATGCGGTGTGTGTGTATAGAAAATGAAAATGAAAATAAATAAAAACAAAGAGAATATGGAAGGGTGAGAATGATGTTTAAAGTGATAAATAAAATGGTGGATAGGAGAGATGCATGAACATGGCCACACAAGGTTCAACAAGTTCACCATACATAAGTGCACAAATAGTTGGTTGTTAGACATTAAGGACATCCAATTTTAGTTAAGGGTTCGTTCTTGCCTCAATCCGATTTATACCCACTCATAGAGCTAACGGTTGAAGAGTGTGTCGAGAGCCCCTCGTACACGAAATCGTAACCAACATTTGTGAACCGATTCTACAAACAAAATTACATTGAGCCCCAATGATTGCTTCGTAATATAAAATGGCAACGTGAAAGTCTAATGAGTGTGGAAAGAGTGATTGTATCTCCGACCATAACTCACCTAGAGCCCCTAGCATGAGAAATAGCTAAAGTCCAATTGTTTACAAGAACAATGAACCAAACCCTTCTAATATGACAATTTATAGGTTCACCCACTCTTCCTAGCTAATTAGCCAAAACTATGCCCGGAGAGCCCCTCCAAAAGCACAATCCTAACTCTAATTCACTCAAACCAATTCATGACATGCAATTTCGACCTTCCAAAGACATACATACACAAATGGGATATTTGATTACAACTACTCCTACAATTAAGTTAATCTACTCCTAATCCCATCCGTGAACACATATCAATTTCCAATCATCCATAAACATGCATTTCAAGATAAGAGATATATTCAATAACAATCAAGAATGAATCAAAACACAAATTGGATATAAAAACAACCATATATATATTGAGCACAAATAGGTTTACAAATATTCCCAAGTGGGGATTACACATTCAAGAAAACAAGAAATACATAGAGAGTGAGAAATATATACAACCCTTGAAGAAAACCTCCTCCAAGAGCTCTTTCATTTGCTAGCTCGAAATTGACCAAAGCCCACTCCTATCTCTATGCAATCTACTCCTAAATATGGTGGAGGATGTGTAGAAGGTGAGATGGGGAGCATCCATGGAGGAAAAACCTCCATGGATGCTCTTGGAAGCTCCTCTCTCTCTTATTTAGTGAAGAAGATGAAGATGAAGAAGAAGAGGAAGTTTGTGGGGAGTGTGGATTCTCAAAGAATGAGGCAAAAAGAGTGTTTATATAGTGTTGGGAGTTTTAGGGCTGAAATGGGGATGAATTGACGAGTTTGCCCCTCTCATTTCGCCCAAAATCAGCCTCTCGCTGGGCGATCGGCGGTTTCAATTCTACGGTCTGGACTCACTGCTGTTGATCGGAGGTTTCAATTCTGCGGTCTGGCCGCAGATTTTGACCGCCGAATTTGGATTTTCTACACTTCATCCGTAAGCTACTGGAATGCCGAGGGGGTTCTGCCGCAGTCTCGTTGTCGCATTCTATCTCGACGATGGATCAACCGTGGGTACGGCTAGGCTTAGATCACGTCGTTGTCTGTGTCGACGGAGAGGCACGACACTCAACATATACTCCATTTAATCCGTTTTTGGCTCATTTTGCTTCCCTAACGTTCCTTTATGCTCAAACACCTATTGTAGGGAATATGTATCTACACATAGCTCAAACAAAACATTATATACAAAATTACGCTCGAAAACGAGACAAACGATCGGAAATGGGGGACCTCAAATAAGTATAAAATAGTCCGATCAGTACCTTCAGGTTTGGTGATCGATCCATCAACAAACCCTAATTTGTTCTTCACAGATAATCCAATCAGCATTGCTCGACTCCAAGAGGCGTAATTATCTCCTGTGAGCAATTGCGACACTAGAACAACTCCTGGACCATCGGAGTGATGGAGGAAGTAAGGACTAGAAGGATCAGCGATCGAAGATCTGGAATTTGATCTGGAATTCAACACAGCATCATCTGTTCCAAATGATCGAAGTTGTCATCACAGTCGAAGTAAGTCAAAGAGAAAAGAAGAAGACGAAGAACTAAAGCACACCAAGAAGCTTTAAAAATCTCAACAATGGTGGATCACAGCGGAAAGAGCAATTTGCTTTGATACCATATTGAGGTGAAGAAGCTCGAGCAAGAGAGAAAAATATCTTTGTATTGAAAAATGAATTAATTCGCATTACAAGAAAACATGCTTCTATAAATACCTAGAGTTAGTTGAAATTAACTAATCAACTAACCAGAGTTAGATGTAACTAACTAATCAATTAACCAAAGTTAGTTGTAACTAACTAACTAATTACATTTCCTAATAAATATAATCATCCACCATTATTTTTGCATCTAGCTAGCTAGCTAGATTTGTTAGCCTCTAAATTGGTATAATATACTGAATAGCTGCAAATGAGTGTTTTGATGCTCAAAACTTGTTCAAAACGCTGTAAAAAGCTTCTGAGCTGAAGATAACGACCTTCAACCGAAGACGGCGACGGCACTAGCTAAAACACGGTGGTGGTGGTGGTGGTAGTGGTGGTGGTGGTGGTAGTGGTAGTGGTGCTAATTATTTCAAAGTTGACTTGGACTGGGCCCAGTCCAATTCGAATATTCAAAGTGGTAGATACTTCAAGAAACCCAACCCCACGGCCCAGATCCAATATTAGTCGACTGTCAAATAAAATAAATCCAAATTGCCAAAAATGGCCCACCAAACCCAACCCAAGCGTGCACGCGTGCGCGCACACACACAACAACAACAAAACAAAAAAACAAAACAAAAACAAAAAACCTTAAATATTAATAATAAATAAAGATAATATTTAATAATGTGATTTTTTTATTTAAATAATAATAATGTGATTAAGATCATATTTTCTGGGCTTTGTTTGTTGATCTTTATCTGATATATATATGGGTTTTTTTTTTGAAAGAATGTATTTGGGTTTTTGAAATTCAACTATTCAAGAGTTGGTGAAGAAATTCTTAACATGGAATGTTATGTTGCTGTTTTTTCATAAATAATTAATGTTTTCTATAACACAAATATTGTATGGTGATCATCGAAAAATTATTCGAAAAGGAGTTGGATTACAAGTGAACAATTACAGGAGAATGTATAGACCAACAAAAAAAGGTAGATTTTGTGAGAGTAAGTGTTACTCTGTTGAAAGATTCAACTTGAGTAAGCATGTGCTTTTTTTTTTTAATCCAAATAACGCACATTTTCTTTAATAAAACCTAGATTTGTTTAATAATTGAATCCGTCGAAACCCGGTTTAGTTGTTTCAATTGAGTCGTTTACCAACCGAAACGGCCGAATCTGGGTTTTTGTTAGTTACTTTGTTCAATTATTAATAAGGCAATAATAGCATGATTATTGCCACGATTTGAATTTGATTTGAATTTAGTTGACTTGATTAATTACCAGATTTTAGCTAGACAAATTAGCATGATTACTGCCTTATTGTTTGTACTTAATTACAGCCAAATATTGTGTTTCCTTCTTAGTATTGTAAATATTACATTATAAATGAAATCAAATATTAGTCTTCGTATCTATTCAGAAGACACCAAAAATATCTCTCTTTATTTTCTTCAAGGTTGCTCTGTTTTTATCATGGTATCAGAGCATTGAATCCATCACTTTCTTTTCATCATGACTCAAACCGTTGCTCAAACTTCTTCACAACCTTCATTGGATTCTGTTGAAACACAGATTTCACCCAATGATTATTTTTTTATTCACCACTCAGATAACCCAACAGCTGTGCTTGTCACGCCTCCTCTATCTGGGGATAACTATGGTACGTGGAGCCGATCTATTACGATGGCTCTTCGTGCTAAAAATAAATTGGGGTTCGTCAATGGTACAATCAAGAAACCCACTTCGTCTACCGAGTTGACTCAGTGGGAGCGATGTAATGATCTCGTTAACTCATGGATTCTTAATTCTGTTGCGAGTGATATTCGTAGCAGTATCTTATATGCAAGCAGTGCACATGAAGTATGGGTGGATTTACAGGAGCGATTTTCTCAGTCAAATGCTCCCAAAATTTACCAATTGAAGCAATCAATTGCTTCACTTAAGCAAGAAGAATCTTCCATCTCAGCATATTATACAAAGCTGAAATCTCTTTGGGATGAACTCAATTCACATGTCATTGTGAATCCTTGCACATGTGGACATGCTCGCATTTTTGGTGAAAGATTCCAACAAGATCGAGCCATGGAATTCCTTCAAGGCCTGCATGATCGTTTTTCCGCTATCCGAAGCCAAATTCTTCTCATGGAGCCTTTCCCTACTGCAACCAAGATATATTCTCTTGTACGCCAAGAAGAAAAACAGCAGGAAATCCAGTCCTTGTCTTCTCCAATGCCGGACGCGGCTGTTCTTAATGCTGCCAAGGTTGAGAATCGTACAGCCGGTACATCTAACCGTCAATTCAGGCCTGCAAATCGACAAGGAGGAACCAATTTTGATAATCGCCGAAAAAATAAGCCTCGTCCGCATTGTGATTATTGTGATCGTGATGGACATTTCAGAGCAACTTGTTATAAACTACATGGTTTCCCTCCTAAACAAGTTGAATCACCTGCTCATCAAGCCAATCAATCCATATCTCTTCCTAAGTCAGATGAAACATCCATGGTAACGGCTCCCATGATCACCCAAGAGCAGTATAGCAAGCTTTTATCAATGCTCTCGCCAGGTAGTCTCAACTCAAATGCAAACCTGGCAGGTATATCTCTTAGTGCTTCCACACATTCAACTTGGATCATTGATACCGGAGCCACAAATCATATGTGCTATTCTTTATCCTTATTTTCATCTTACAAGCCATGCTCTATTATTTCTCATGTTCAATTACCGGATGGATCAAATGCAGAAATTAAACATATAGGAACTATCACATTATCACCCACATTCCAACTTGAAAATGTTTTCCATATTCCTTCTTTCAAATATAATTTATTGTCGGTCAGTCAGCTTACCAAAAATCTTCAATGTTCAGTAACTTTCTTTCATGATCATTGTGTATTTCAGGACCTGTCATTGAAGAAGAGGATTGGTCTGGGTAATGTTCATGAAGGGCTCTACTATTTCCATTCACCATCAGCCTCCCTTGTTAACAGCTCATCTAATATTGATCTATGGCACTGGCGACTTGGTCATTTATCGTCTACCCGGTTACAAAATTTGGCTAAAGATTCTGATTTTATTTCATGTTTGAATAATTATGTTTGTGAAATTTGTCCACAAGCAAAACAGAGTCGTTTATCATTTCCTTCTAGTTTAATTCGTAGTATTAAACCTTTTCAGTTAATTCATTGTGATATTTGGGGTAGTTTTTCTCATCCATCTTTTACTGGGGCACGTTTTTTTCTTACAATTGTTGATGATTTTACTCGTTGCACTTGGATTTATCTCATGCATGTCAAATCTGAAACCAAAATGTTTTTACAATCTTTCTTTTCAATGGTACAAACTCAATTTAATTGCCAAGTACAAAATCTTCATTATGGAAATGGAGAAATATTTTTCCCTCAAATTCAGACAATCCGTTCTGATAATGGAACTGAATTCCTTTCTCAAGACATGCAAAAAAATTTTACTCATCATGGTGTCATCCACCAACGAAGTTGTGTTGCTACTCCACAACAAAATGGAGTTGTAGAACGCAAACATAGGCACCTCCTTGAGGTTGCTCGTGCTCTTCGATTCCAAGCTAATTTGCCTTTAGAATTTTGGGGTGAATGTATTCTCACAGCAGCATATCTCATCAACAAAATGCCGACACCCATATTATCACATAAATCCCCACATGAAATTTTATTTAAATCAAAACCAAATTATTCTCATTTGCGTGTTTTCGGCTGTTTATGTTTTGCTCACAATCATAATGTCAAGCATAAATTTGATCAGCGTGCTAAACCTGGAATTTTTATTGGATATCCGTATGCTCAGAAAGGGTATCGCATCTATGATTTTGCTACAAAAAAGATTTACACTTCACGCCATATTATTTTTCATGAAACCATTTTTCCATTCAAAGATTTGCTTAAATTAAATTCTCCCACCACTGTTATACCCATGCCCATTAATGATGACCCAAGTTTTTCATACTCTTTAAACCCACAGACTACCCCAGCTACACATGAAACATTAGCATCTGATTCCACTGAAATTCAACAAGACCAGGACACTAGGCTTTCTCATAGACCTCATCGTAATCGTCGGCCACCACCATATCTTCAAGATTATCATTGTGCAGGAGCCACTCATGACACGTTACCTACTCCATCTAATTCTTCAAAGGCAAGTACTTTACATTCTTTACATCAATACATATCTTTTAATTGTTTCTCTGTTGCACATAGATCCTTTCTTTCTGCCATATCTTCTGCAGATGAGCCCAAACCTTCTCTCAGGCAGTCAAAATACCTCATTGGCGAGATGCTATGGCTGCTGAAATTTCTGCTCTTGAGAAAAATAATACATGGAGCCTTACTTCTCTTCCTCCTAATAAGAAGCCTATTGGATGTAGATGGGTGTACAAAATCAAATTTCAGTCAGATGGCACTATTGAGCGCTATAAGGCTCGTTTAGTCGCAAAGGGTTATAATCAAGTGGAAGGAATCGATTACCATGACACTTTTGCACCGGTGGCAAAACTTGTAACGGTCCGTACTTTGCTTTCGATTGCAGCTATTAAAAATTGGTCTCTTCACCAGTTAGATGTGAATAATGCTTTTTTACAAGGAGACCTTAATGAAGACGTTTATATGACTCTTCCACCGGGATTTACTCGACAGGGGGAGCCGCTTGTTTGCAAATTGAATAAATCTTTGTACGGTTTGAAACAGGCTTCACGGCAATGGTTTGCCAAATTTTCATCAACTTTAAAAAAGGCGAGTTTTTCTCAGTCACTTGCAGATTATTCTCTTTTCACTAAGGTTCGTGGTGATTCCTCAACATTTATTTTAGTTTATGTTGATGACATTATCATCACCGGTAATGATGAATCAGCCATCCAACGTCTCAAGCAATTTCTTGAACATCATTTCTTCATCAAAGATCTTGGAAGACTTAAATACTTCCTTGGTATAGAAGTCGCAAGATCTCAAAAGGGCATTTTTTTATCACAACAAAAATATGCTCTGGATATTCTCAAAGACACTGGTTTGAGTGGTGCTAGAGTCTCTACATTTCCTATGGAGCAAAATCTACATCTATCACCCACAGATGGGACATTATTGCCTGATCCAACTTCTTACAGACGGCTTGTTGGACGGCTTATCTATCTTACCATCACCAGGCCAGATATTACATACAGTGTCCATATATTAAGCCAGTTTATGCAAGCACCTCGCAGCAGTCATATGGATGCAGCTCATCGATTATTACGATACCTTAAAGGTTCACCAGGAAAGGGTATTTTCTTATCATCTTCTAGTAGTCTTCATTTGAGTGGGTTTTGTGATTCCGATTGGGCTGGTTGCCCTACTACTCGTCGCTCCACCACTGGTTATTGCACCATGCTTGGTTCTAGTCCCATCTCTTGGAAGACAAAGAAACAACCTACAGTTTCTCGATCATCTGCTGAAGCCGAATACCGTGCAATGGCTAGTTTGACTTGTGAACTTCAATGGCTTAAATATTTGCTCAATGATCTCGGAATTGCTCATCTTGCACCCATAACATTTCATTGTGATAATCAAGCTGCCATACACATCGCGAATAATCCGGTTTTCCATGAACGGACAAAACACATTGAGCTTGATTGTCATTTTGTTCGTGAAAAAATTCAGTCGCAACTCATTGCTCCTCGGTACATCCCCTCATCAATGCAAGTTGCTGACATTTTCACCAAAGCTCTAGGGAAGGATCCTTTTCACCGTTTACTTACCAAGTTGGGTGTTACTTCCATACACGACCCAACTTGAGGGGGAGTAATAAGGCAATAATAGCATGATTATTGCCACGATTTGAATTTGATTTGAATTTAGTTGACTTGATTAATTACCAGATTTTAGCTAGACAAATTAGCATGATTACTGCCTTATTGTTTGTACTTAATTACAGCCAAATATTGTGTTTCCTTCTTAGTATTGTAAATATTACATTATAAATGAAATCAAATATTAGTCTTCGTATCTATTCAGAAGACACCAAAAATATCTCTCTTTATTTTCTTCAAGGTTGCTCTGTTTTTATCAATTATGAAGTAAAGCTTTTTAATATCTCAAAACATTTCATTTACAAATTTTCTTATCTAGTTCTCTATGCTCACTTTCTTTTTATTTTTTAAGTTATTTGAATTAACTAAAACCTGGGTTTCAACGGGTTAGGTTAAGCCAGTTGCCAACCGTACCTTGATTAGCTTTGCCACCTATCTAATTCAATATGTGAAAATCGATAAACATGAAATATTCAAAACCAATCATTCATAAATCATCTATGCGTTTCAAGACTCAAGAGTCCATAAAGCGACACCAAATAGATATTGTGTTCTTTGAGCTTCAAAACGAGCTTTTTCACTTCAGCAGCTAGTTTTATTTCGACTTATAATCCAAAACACCCTAATTAATTAAACCAACCTGAGATTTATATCTAATCCTAGAACTCATTGGCAAGCGCGATAAAATGTGACAAAACTGTTTGTTAGATGCAATCAAATGAATTGTATTTGCATTTATTTATTTTTTGCATTTATGTGCAACAGCTTTCAATTTAACTCTGACATGTATATATTATTAAGGATAACTACACCCGATAATATTGTAATTCATATTGTAACTTTTACTTTCGTTATTATCTCTTTAGTCTTTGTCTATATGTAAAACACTTCCTCTGTATTCTCTTGTTGTACTCGTGCCTATATATTGGCTGCACATAAACGTGAATAAAACTAAGAAGTCTTATTATCTATATGGTATCAGAGCACTTCTAAAACTCAAACGAGTTCCTCGATCAACCATGACTAACCCTGCTTCTGCCTCTGCTTCTTCCTCCCAATTGGTCACAGTTGTTTCATCAACTTCTTCCTCGCATGAGATTAACTCCTCCACAAAAACAATCGTTTCCATCAATATTACTGCACAAGCTTCCCTGAAATTGACAGCCACAAATTACCGGTCATGGAAGCTGCAGTTCCACACTCTTCTCATCGGTTTTGATCTCATGGGCTTTGTAGATGGCCGGAATCCGTGTCCACCAGCAACCATTACAGTTGATGCCGTTGACACTAAACCCTGCTCATCATATCTGGACTCGACAGGATCAGTTACTTCTCAATGCCATTATTGGATCTATTTCTCCTTCAATCATACCATTCATTGCTTCCGCTCAAACCTCTCGTGACGCCTGGACCACACTTGCCAACACATACGCGAAACCCTCCAGAGGTCATATAATGCATCTTAAAGGAATTCTTACAAGTGTTATGAAGGGAACTCTATCCATTACGGAATACATGCAACACATCAAAGGTGTGGCTGGTGAGTTAGCAATGTTAGATGCTCCAGAGAATTCTGAAGACCTCACTGTGAAAATTTTAAATGGTCTGGGTGAGGAATATAAGGACATATCGTCCGCTGTTCGGGCTCGTGAAACCGCCATATCTTTTGAAGAACTTCATGATAAATTAATTAATGTTGAGGCAATTCTGAAACAAGATGCAGCCAAAGCACAAAAATTTTCAATCACAGCCAACTATGTCAACAAACCCTTCTCTGGCAACCATTCCAACAGCCATACACGGTCCACCAGGTCTCCCAATCTGTCCAATAGCAACAGCAGCGGCAACAACATCAGGCTGGCTAAAAATCAGGCCTCCACCAACAACTTTCGGCAGCCTCAGAATAAGCCTCGGTCCTACCGCGGTTTCTGTCAGCTTTGTGGTGAACAGGGCCACACAGCCAAGCAATGTTCCATGCTCACAATGGCCACCACGACCACTCATTCTCAGCCTAGCAATTCTCCTCGACAATGGTAGCCCCGCAACCAGCCGCGTGCCAATTTTGCCACCCAAAATTCGGCCACCTCTCAAGATTGGCTTCTTGACTCAGGAGCATCCATCATGTCACAACTGATCTCAATAATCTCTCACTTCATTCTCCGTATGGTGGTAATGACGACATTATGATTGGTGATGGCTCGGGTCTACCTATCACACACACTGGTTCCCTTCAATTACCCTCTGAATCCTCAAATTTTTTGTTATCTGATGTTTTGTGTGTTCCGGATATGCAAAAAAATTTAATTTCAGTATCTCAATTTTGCATCTCTAACCATGCGTCTATTGAATTTTTACCAAACTCTTTTTCTGTGAAGGATCTTCGTACGGGGGCGTAACTCATGCAAGGACGGACTAGAAACGGTGTCTACGAATGGCCGATTCATGCCAAGCCAAGGTCATCTCCAGTTTCCGCCTTCTCAAGTGTCAAAGTCTCCATTCCAGATTGGCACCATCGTCTAGGTCACCCGTCATCCAAAATCATAGGTCAATTATTGTCGTCTAGAGTGTTACCTGCTTTATCACTTTCTAATTCTAGTGTCCCATGTAATGCTTGCAAGTGCAATAAAACTCATAAATTACCTTTTGCAATTTTGACTGTCTCTAGTTCGAAACCACTTGAGGTCATTTACTCTGATGTGTGGAGTTCTCCAGTAATTTCAAAAGATGGTTTTAAATACTACGTACTCTTTGTTGATCACTTCACAAAGTATATGTGGCTATATCCATTGAAAAATAAGTCTGATGTTCATGAAGTTTTTAAACGTTTTAAGCTTTTAGTTGAAAAAAATTTTGGCTACTCCATTATTTCATTTTATAGTGACAATGGTGGAGAATATGTGGCACTAAAACAAACACTTTCAAATCATGGCATCTCCCACTTCACCACACACCGGAACACAATGGTGTTTCCGAGCGTCGTCATCGTCACATAGTTGAAACAGGTCTCTCACTCCTCACATATGCATCTATGCCACTACATTTTTGGTCTTATGCATTCATCACGGCTGTGTATTTAATCAATATGATGCCCACACCATTGCTGCAAATGCAATCGCCTTTCGAAAAAATATTTTCCAAAAGTCCTTCTTATGAGAGGCTTCGTGTGTTCGGCTATCTGTGTTACCCCTGGATTAGACCGTATAATAATCATAAGCTCGAGTCGCGATCCAAGGCATGTATCTTTGTTGGGTACTCCTTGTCGCAAAGTGCCTTTCTTTGTCTAGACTTGGAGGCCGATCGTGTATTTGTCTCCCGTCATGTTACATTTGCGGAGTCTGTCTTCCCCTACTCTCAAGTCTCCTGTCAACTTCCTCGTGCACACATTGACACATGTGCCTCCTGGCTCCCTCAGTCATTGCCACTAGAACAGGTACCCATTACTCATGCTCACTCCCAGTTGGTATTGGTTCTGCATGAATCTTCCACGTCGGCGAGACTGTCTTCATCCGGAGCTAGAGCTGCTGCCTCCACCACGAATTCACCCTCCACACCAGTCCTCGTGAGTCACCAGCTACTGGACACAGCTGACCACATCTCACCTCATGTTGCAAATCAACTCGCTGCAGCAGCCCCACTTTGTTCACCAACGCACTCATCAGCTGCAACAATTGACCCTGCCACCTGTCAACCCACTCACTCAACCGATACAGCCCAAGACACACAATCAAATGACACACTTCCTCCACATACCAGCAATCAGCTCACAGACCAAAACACCCACCCTATGGTTACCCGGTCAAAGAACAATATTCACAAACCCCTTACCAAGTTGTCACTAACAAGTATGTTATCATCATCTTTGCAGGTTGAACCAACGTGTGTATCTCAGGCCCTGAAAATTCCTTAGTAGAGGAAGGCTATGTCCGAAGAATTTGATGCGCTCAATCGCAATGGTACCTGGGACTTAGTTCCATCTCATTCGTCCCACAATATTGTTGGGTGCAAGTGGGTATTTCGGATCAAGCGCTCTCCGGATGGCTCAGTCTCACACTACAAGGCTCGCTTGGTAGCGAAAGGCTTTCATCAGCGACCAGGACTTGACTACACCGAGACTTTCAGTTCAGTGGTTAAGACCACTACCATTCGGGTCATATTGAGTATTGCTGTCTCGCGAGGATGGATCCTTCGCCAACTTGATGTCAACAATGCCTTCCTACAGGGGAATCTGTCTGAAGATGTCTTCATGGCTCAACCACCAGGCTTCACTGACTCTGTGTATCCTTCCCATGTGTGCCGTCTAAAAAAGGCAATTTACGGTCTTAAACAAGCCCCCCAGGCATGGTACACCGAACTGAAACAGTATCTCATTCTTTCCGGGTTTGTCAACTCTAAATCTGACACCTCTCTGTTCATCTATACTTCTAATGGATGTGTTTTGTTCTTACTTGTCTACGTTGATGATATAATTCTCACTGGTAGTAGACAAATTCGTACTGGCACTTGCTCACCGATTTTCTATCAAGGACCTTAGCCGCTTGTCATATTTCCTTGGTGTTGAAGTTCTTGAATCTCCTCATGGCTTATTTCTTTCCCAAAGAAAATATGTGACCGATATTCTCATGCAGACCAAAATGCTTGATGCAAAACCTGTTCAAACTCCGCTACCAACTGATCAAGCAATTAAACTCCTTGATGGCACCTCCCTCACTGATGCAACTGAATATCGTCAAGTAATTGGAGCTCTACAATACCTGTCGTTCACAAGGCCTAACATTGCGTTTGCCGTCAACAAACTTGCCCAATTTATGCATCGCCCTACAACTGGTCATTGGTCTCTCACCAAGCGTCTCCTTCGGTACCTAAAGGGAACTATCGGCCATGGACTGGTGTTGCGCTGAGATTCACCCATCACTCTACATGCATTCTCTGACGCGGACTGGGCTGGCAATCAAGATGATCGAACCTCCACGAGTGCCTATGTTCTCTTCATTGGCTCCAATGCTATCTCTTGGTGCTCTCGCAAGCAAAAGTCAGTTGCTCGATCGTCTACTGAAGCTGAATACAGGTCGGTAGCGCTGGCTGCATCTGAGGTAATTTGGCTGTCTTCTCTTCTGCAAGAGCTGCTCGTTCAGCCCACTTCTCCTCCAACTATTTTTTGTGACAATATTGGCGCCACATACTTGTGCTCTAATCCGGTCTTCCACTCCTGAATGAAGCATATCGCCATCGATTTTCATTTTGTTCGCGAAAGAGTTCAGTGTGGACAACTTCAGGTATCGCATGTGGCGTCTGTTGACCAACTGGCTGACTCACTCACCAAGCCACTCTCCAGGACACGGTTTGCGAGTTTACGTTCCAAGATTGGTGTCTCTGAAATGCTCACCATCTTGCGGGGGCGTATTAAGGATAACTACACCTGATAATATTGTAATTCATATTGTAACTTTTACTTTCGTTATTATCTCTTTAGTCTTTGTCTATATGTAAAACACTTCCTCTGTATTCTCTTGTTGTACTCGTGCCTATATATTGGCTGCACATAAACGTGAATAAAACTAAGAAGTCTTATTATCTATATATATATATATATATATATATATATATATATATATATATATATAATATATCATTGCACATGTTGAATTCAGAGGAAAAATTAAAATATATATATATAATTTCATTTTATCCCTGACATATGAGCAACCAGAGAGCAATCAGAGGGGGACTCAGACAGACCTGGCACGGTTCCGGTTGGAACCGGCCGGAACCGGAACTGGAACTGGAACCGGAACCGGTTTTCCGGTTCCGGTTCTTGAACCGGAACCTGAACCGGCGGAGACCGGTTTCGGTTCCGGTTCAAGAGTTTGGTCGAACCGGCGGTTCGAACCGGATTGGAACCGGCGGTTCCAGTTCCAGTTCCGGTTCGAACCGCCGGTTCGCACAATAATTTTTTTTTTTTTTTTTTTTCTATAAATACCACCCCCCTTTCATTTTTCCTCACACCAATTTCTTCTGAATTCTCTAATTCTAATTTCTCTCCAATGAGAGAATAGAAAAAATTTGCCTTAAAAAAAAAAATTTTGCGGTAAAATTGTTTTATATATGCCTTAAACTTTGAAAGGCCATAACTTTGTGCTCGGATGTCCGAATCAGGTAATTTTTTTTTTGAAATCACATAGAATGATGCAAGGAATGCGATGGGAGCTAGTCCAGAGGGCTTGTGGCCACTTTTCGAGCCCTAAAAACCCCTTTTTCATCAAAAAAAAAAGTGTTTTTAAGTGTTGTGTCTATTTCGAACCTCGTTTATACCTAGTAAGAAACCTTTTCCTCCCGATCCCACACCACATCTGTGCCCGTCTTGGTCCGAAGAATTACTTTAACATCAGGCCTTGTGTAAATGGACACGTTTTTAAAAAATCCTTTATACTACTTATAGTTTTTGTTTGAAATATTATACAAGTATTGAATGTGGCTTTAGTGGCTAGTTTAGTTTGTGTTTTTGTTTTGCAACCATGGTTCAAGCATCCATAAGAACCCATAAATTGTCATTTGTAATTTTATTTTATAATTTAATTTAATTTTATAATTTGTCATTTATATATTTTATTTTATTAGAGAAGTCTTTTTTTTTTTTTTTTGTAAAAACAAAAAAAAAAAAAAAGAAAAAAAAAAAAAAAAAAAAAAAGGTTCAAAACCGCCGGTTCCATCAAACCGCGGAACCGGAACCGGACCGGAACCGTGTCACCACTAGACTCAGATAGAGATGATTGTTGAGTCATATTAACCACAAAATATTATACATGTATCTGTTCATGAAACTGTGTATATATATGACTATCCTGTCTTGCCCACCAAAAAGTAAAAGAAAAGAAAATGATTTTTTTTTTCCTTTATAATTCACAATAATAAAAACAAAAAAACAAGACTAATCAAGTGACCAATTAATTAACAACTTTTTATCCATGTTTTATATGATGATAATATTACAGATGCACATTCAGAAAAATGGTTCTGGTTTCGTCCCTTGATTACAATTTAGTACTGTTCTTTGATGTGTAAAACTCATAACGATTTTCCGAACTTAAAATTAAGCTTGTTCTTTGGTATGTAAAATTCTTATTAAGATGATTGTTTCACAAATAATTAATGATTCTTCGAACTCAAAATTAAGTTCTTTAGATATGCCGATGTGCGCACCCACGTATGCAATGAATATATATAATTTTATTCATATTTAAATACTAATTATATCATATAAAATTAAAAATGATAATGAAAAAAATAAAATAAAATAAGAGTGTTGAGTGTTGACCCATGCAGAGATGTCCCTTGCAAAGGACACATAACTTGTTTGATTTTATAAATATCATAATCATACACTCCCCATTTCTCATCAGCATCGCAACCTTTGTTCTGACTCACACCACGTTCCTTTTAATTTCTTACTGTTTTCTTCGAATCCAGTCGCAGAGCCAAAGAAAATAAATATATATACAAACAAAACTTTTTCAAGTTCATGCATGGTATTGGTACGTTTATAAAGTAAACTAGATAATGATATATCATATCAAATAATATCATACATGTAATTGGCTGCATCCTGCATGCATTTCAGATTCAAGCTCCCACACCAGGAAATTGAAATCATCTCCTTTACGGAATTAGACAAATGGGGTCCTATACATGTCCAGTATACATAGAGACAGACAGAGATATGAATGATGTGGTACGATTGTTCTATTGAAACGTTTCTTTGTTTTTATTACACAAATGGGTACTGGCTAGGAAATTGAAATCATCTCCTTCATGGAATAGACAATTGAGTCTCGTACATGTCTGTCATGTAAAGACTAAACAGATATATGAATGACGTGATACGTCTGTCTTATTGAAGAAACTGTTCTTTCTTCGTAGTAGACAAATGACAGTCATGTACCAAGAGATTGAAATCATTTTCTCCACAGAATTAGACAAATGGGGTTTCTTTACATGTGGTTTTGTAGAAATAGATGTAGATATGGATGACGTGGTATGTCTATACTACTGAAACTTTATTCATATAATCGTATTACACAAATGGGTCCTATGCTAAGAAATTGAAATCATCTCTTCTACATAATTAGACAAATGGGGTCATGTACATGTCTTCCTGTATTAGAGATAGATAGAAATATGAATGACGTGGTACGAATGACTGGACTGTTTTATTGAAACGGTCCTCTATTCGTATTAGACAAATGCATCCTGCGAGCAGAGACAGCCAGACAAGGAAGTTTTTAAATGGGACTTGATTTGTTATCCATGTGCTTGGGAGGGGAACAGCTTGAAATTGATTTGGATCTCTGTTTGGATTTTGAGATGCAGAAACAGTAACTCTTGCTGTGTGGCCACTGGCCAGCTCATAATTAATTTGGTTGAAATTTTATCTTATTTCAAAAGAGTATTGTTTTATGGAAAATGATTGGTCAGTACCCGAGTATACTGACCACCCAATGGGGTATTGCCACGTGACCAAAACTCTTTCACTTTTTATATTTTTCTCCTTGCTTTGGGTTACGTGGTAACCAACCATTGGGTTGGTCAATACATTGGGTACTGGCCACCGGTCAGCACCCAAGTGTTGTCCTTGTTTTATTGTTTGGAGATCATGAGTAATTTAATTTGGTTGTAGTTTTCCATGAAATCCAGCTTAATCCTACTTAATATGTTTCTAATCTCTTCAACCAGTGCTTTAAATGTCATTTCTGTCTTAATTGAGAGAAATTAGGTTTTGGATAATACATAATTAATTGCAATCAAAACTCTCTTGTATATTTTATAACTTATCTCAATTCATAGATTTAATTTATAAAAATACCTATCAATCGAAATGAGTCATTTATATTGTGTATTGAAAAGTTAAAGTCGGGAATTGTATGCCCCTTACATCTATATCATTGAGTTTATAGGTACAAGTTGTATTTCCCTCCTTTAAACCCTAATTATTAATAATCGTCCAGAAAAAAATGGGAATGTTTATTTTCCATTTTTGTTTTTTTTTTCCTTGATAAAAGGTTTTAATGACAATTTATTTCCTAAATTGTTGGTTAACATTCTAGCTATAAATTCAATCATAAATCATAATAAACCTAACTTTTATGTATAAATTAAACGTATGTTTAATCGAGAATGAAAATAAAAAAGAATCAAGTTTCATTGGAAAAGAAAATCATGAAATTAAACTTAATTCATTGGGAAGATCTCTTACATTTGTTAAGATTTCTAATTAATTAATCAAACAAAAAACAAAAACAAAAAAAAACACTGATAATCGAACTAAAACTACACCATTTTCAGTAAATTAATTAATTATGATGAGATTAGTCCCTTCCCCACTCTGAATGGTCAATTTACTCTAGAGAATTGTAAACTATATATTAATTAGCCAATTGATAAGATTCCAAAACACACCCCAAATAACTACATGATTCCAATCCATTTATTTAATTTAATTATTAATATTTTTGGAATTTCTAACCAGACCGTACATGAGAGGACTGTACAAATTGTCCATATTTTTTGTCATCTCCTCTTTTAGTTAATTACCACCACACCTAATATTAATTAAATTACATTTTAATAATTACAAGTTTGTTGTTTTGCTGCCAGATTTAACATGGAGCCTTGTTTGTTTTGTCTCTAAAATATAAACATAATTTAATGCATTGCCTCTGATTATTTTTATAAAAATAAAAAATTATAATGTCTCTCAAGTTCAGGACATCACAGCTAATTAGTGAATATTTGGGTAATTGTGTTGAACATTAAAATATAATTCAAAATTAATAATGCAATATGCTATTTCCTCCTAAATTATATGAATACTTTAATTAATTTAATTTTAATAATTATTAAGTAGCTGCCCGGGAAACTTACTTGAAATCTTTAGTGGGTCAATAGAAAGATTAGTAGTCTAATTATATTTAAACAAAATTTATTTTTAATGTGTTTTTTTTTATAGGTTAGTTGAGATTTGTGAACGTGGGATCTAATACATAAAATCTATCAAATAGAATTCGAATATCTTATTTTAATAATAATAATAATAATAATTGTTGTAGATTTTAAGTTTTTTTTTTTTTTTTTTTTTTTTTGGGGGGGGGGGGGGGGGGGGGGGGGGGGGGGGGGGGGGGGGGGGTACTTTAAAGGTGTATGGTATGTAATTATTTTTGAAATGTGATCATATGCCTTTTACAATAGGTTAAATGATAGAATAATAATTGCTTTTCAAATTAATTATCAAACGCGCACATCCTCTCTCAGCATGAGTGGTGTACGCCTCTCATTCCACGTTATTATTGGAAGATTCGGGTCTCATTATGCGCATTTTACAAGTATGTGAGATTGAGTTTAATTTCTCTTCGATACTATGAGAGACTGAGAGTAGATAATTCTTATTCCGCACATTTAGTTCTTGATATTGATAGGTCCCGACATATCTTTAACTAAAACATAACCTCAGTTTGATTGGTAAGTGTAGTTTGTAAATAATACTTACTTTAATATCTAGAGTTATATCTGAATTCAAGTAAAAGTGGATTGACATAGTTGAAGGAAAAAAAAAAAAAAAACCAATAACATAAAGATGAAAATTTGGAAATGTTGTACCAAATAAATAAGTCAGAGAATTATTTTACTAAGATTTATGCAATTTAATTAGACTAAAATAAATATGGGCTAGCTTTAACAATTGAAGTCTAGCCCACATGAGTGTAGCTTAGCAGGTAGATAGACGAGTTTAGGGTTTGGACAAATGACTCTCAAGTCAGTGGCTTGAATCCTACCGATGGCAAAAGTTTCAAAAATAAATAAATGGTCTAGATAGGTGGATAGATATATAATATCAAAAATAAAAATAAAATTGAAATCTATTATCCTGGTTGATTATTTATTTATTTATTTATTGTACTTGAATTATTATTATATTAATTTTCAACACAGCCAGTTGGGATGGCATATGGTCCCTTCAATAACACCAACCTCCCTATGTTGCTCCTATATATAAACTCCACCACTCTCAAAACCAAATCCATCATCAATTCAACAACATCAACTTAAACAACATAAACAAACCACTCTTCTCTCCTAAAAAAAAAAAAAAAAAAAAATGGCTTCCTGGTCTGCTGAAAATGCCACAAAAGCTTACCTCAAAACCCTCAAAATGGTGAGTAGTTTTCTAAATCACGATTATTATTTTTTCCAATAGTCACTGGTTGCTATTCAATTTTGTTTTCAAAATATAATTTTCTGACTTTGTTTTTTGTGATGTGAATTTTGTTTGTTCAGGGCCAAAAAGCTAAGGAGCCAAATGAGGCAGAGTTCATATCAGCATTGGCTGGTGGAAACAATGCACAATTGATGGTTGTGGCATGTGCCAATGCAGCCAATGCTAGCATCACTCTAGCACTTCTTGCTGCTGCTCATCAAACCGGTGGCCGCGTTGTCTGCATTCTTCAAGGGATCGAAGAATTGATCTTGTCCAAGAACATCCTTGGCTTTGAAGATGATGATGATGATGATGCGAATCATGTCGAGTTTGTCATTGGGGACGCGCAAAATCTGCTTTCGAGCCAGAGTAGCGGCCACTACAGGGAAGCTGATTTTGTGCTGATTGATTGCAATCTTGACAACCATGAAGGAGTCCTTAGAGCAGTACTCAGCAGGAATAGAGGTTGTGCTGTTGTGGTGGGATACAATGCATTTTCGAAGGGATCTTGGCGGTCCGGGGGATCAAAAACTCAGTTGTTGCCTATAGGAGGAGGGCTGCTGGTGACAAGAATCACAACAACCCCACATCATGATAATCATGCAATTAGTGGCAATAATAATAAGATTGATGGGAGGATTAATAAGAGTCATTGGATTGTCAAGGTTGATAAATGCACTGGTGAAGAACATGTTTTCAGGGTCAGACTTCCACAAGGAAAACAAATTCAAGCTTAGATTTTTAAAAACATTTCTACAACCAATTTCTGCTTTTTGATTTCCAAGTGATTCAAAGGAGCAAATGGCATTTTGATTTTGATTAATTAGTTTCTAAGATATATATATATATATATATATACAGATTTATTAGAGTTTTGAAGAATTAGAAGTATTTATTAAGAGGCTTAAATGTGAATATAGCAAGCCATATATAAATTATATATACATATACTAATGTAAGATTTTCATTTTTTATTGAAGGGTTAATATATAATGTATTGCTTTTATTATATAGGGAATTTGGCATATATTATTGTTTGGGATGATTTATCTTGCCTTTCTAAATGTTTTGGATAAACACGAGAGACTGAATGGTTTCGAAATTCATCTCTAACCTCTCTTGAATGGTTAAAATCCGTTGGTAAATACATCTTAAAATTTCTTAAATACTTATGGTACTATATGAGAGGTTTTTTTATGATGAACTTCTTAATTTACACGAAAATGTATATGTATATGTATATATATACAATTTTTCTATTATCAGTTCGAACTGATAAAAGATATATCAGTTCCTTACATGTGAACCATTGGATTTAAATACTTTGACTTGGCTGCATGCACTTGTCAAAGCATCTTTTAAATCCAATGGCCCACATGCAAGGAACTGATATATTTTTTGTCAATTCGAACGGATGATAAAAAGACTATATATATATATGAGACAAATAACTGATTTCTAATGATCTAAGCTCTCTCTAACTTTGTAAGATATTGGACATGTGAACAATTTATTTTAACTTAAAACATTACACAAAAAATTGGACATCTTGCATAACAAGAAACTCAAATACAAAATGGAGATTCCTCCTTCTATATATACTAGCTCATCAGTAATTGAAAGAGCAAATTTCATTAGCCGCTTTGTTAATTACGTATATGACCTATTAATAAAGGTGTCAAGAGGGGTCGGACTAGTCCGGCCTAGTCTGAGTCCGGTCTAGCTAGGTCCTCAATATTTGTTTAGATATGGCTAAAACCACTCTGGTAGTGAGATTTATTTTCTGAATCGTACTTATAATGGTTGGTCTCGTCAGGTTCTTTCACCCTCATCTAACATAAATTTTTTTAATAATATTAAAACAGTACGAGCATAAAATAACCAGATAGATTTTACACATAGCTAGGTATGATATACATAAAACTTAATTAGTCAATGGGGGGTTTTGTTTCTTTAATTGAGATTCTTAAAGACAGGTTAACAAAATAAAGCAAAATTTGCCAGGTCTATTGATTTTCCATTACAAGCTAATAATTGAATTAATGTCCCTCTAATTGAGGACATAAACAGCTAATTGTTGAATTTTTAAGAAAATGACACAAAAGCCTGGACTTGTCCATTGTCATGTTACTTTTAAAATTTTTTTTTGACTAAACTGACAAATCCTTCAATAATTCTAATGAAAGCTAGTGTCCAGGAAGCTTGCTTCTTTTTTTCAATATTTCAATAATTCTGTTTCTTTTTCAGACAATTGTGCTTATCTCTTATGAGGTTTGGCTTATTTACGTTGTGGATTCGTTTAATTTGAAAAATAGATAGATATTTGCAGTTGTACGAAGAATTCTTGTAAATTGGATTAAATTTAATGGAGGTTTTTGATTTTTATAAAGGAATTTTATAATATTTAAAAAAAAAATTATATGAATTTCGAAACTAATAAGATTTTACTATAGAGCTTAAAAAGTTTCACTTTTGTTTTTGACAATATACCAGTCTAGTAGTAGGGTGTGTCTCATCAGCGGTTCGAATCCTACCTAGGTGGGAGCGAGTTCTGATTTACCCACTTGCATCCTTGTGGGGCCAGGGTTGTAGGCCGAGTTTTCTTATCTATCCTACTCCGTGAATCCAACATACAGGCCACAACGGGTCATGCAGTTGGGGGCATGCTTCCAACATACAGGCCACGTCAAGTCACGCAATTAGGGGAGGACGGATGGATAGGTATTTGGACGAAGTCCGAGATCCTTGATACCAAATATATATATATTTATATATATATACCAGTCTAGTATCTGTTCATAAACATTGAAATAGCCTAGAAACCTTTTGAAATTTTCTGTTGTATCTATCAAAGTTATCAAACGGGTCAAACCGGACTATAATTTTTAGGCCCAATTAAACTCGAGGGCCTAGTGTGGGCCAGGCTTCAATATTTTTGTTAGGCCCGGTCTAACCCATAAGTCATGTTAAAACGAACTTGCATTTGCAGGTTTGAACACGGACTTCAAAAATTAACTCATATATCCACCCAATTATAGGGTTTTGACACAAGCCCAACCCGTAATTTGAGGACTGGCCTTCGGCCGGCCAGCCCATTTGATATCTCTGATCTCTATATTCTTATATTGAACAAAAACATATATAGCCTGACCAAATTCAAATTCACAACTAGGCATGACTAAACCTGACCCAAATTGGTGGGAGGAGTATTTGCGCTGTTCTTGTAGAGTATGATTAATCTCACCGGGTCCTGACAGTAGTTGTATTTCGAAAAAAAAAAAAAAAAAAACCTGACACAAATTGGTGAGGGGTTCAAATTCCACCATATGCATTTTACAAGCATGTGTAAGGAGTTTTCTTCCCAGGTTGTAAGAGTAGTTATCTCCCGTTATGGGAGTAGATATCCAGGCCGTACATGTATTGTTTGATCTCGGCAGATCTTGGTAGTTCTATTGTAATAGTTCTTAAAAAATAAATAAATAAATAAATAAAAATAAAAATAAAAATTGACCCAAATTGATTGTCTAGAAAAAAAAGAAAAGAAGTGATAGCTGGGAAATAAATAAATCATCATCATCATCATCACACAAACTGCAGTCTGCACAGAGAAGCTATATGCAATTAAGGTAGAATCCAAGGAACATAATTGAAATGATCAAGTCTTTGGAAGCCTAATCATGCATAATTAGTAAGAATAATGGAAGATTAGCAAAAAGATGATCTTGATTTCTTTTCATATGATTTTGTCTCTGAATTGGCACAACATCTTCAAGTGTAACAAACTCAACATGTCCTTTGCTTTTTTCACATGTTGATGGGATCAGAAAATGGGGGCCTAAAAGCATCACAGCAAACAAGGATATATATCCAGAGTTCTTCTACAATCAGGTTTGTAGTTAGGTTGGTCCGGACAAAAAAAATTAGGACCAAAGTTACATAATACTGTGGAAACGGTTTTACAACGTTACGAAATTAGATGTTCAGTTACATAACGTTGAGAAATAGGTTCTAACAGTTCGACATAACTAGTTACGCACCATTACGACAATTTCACAACGTTATGCAACTTCAGTCCGACCTGACTATAGAATTATCGATATGCATCTTTTAGACTGTTTCTAACAGCTTGAAAAGCATAATTAATTAGTTCATCACAATACATAAAATTGCATTAAAATTTTCACAAAAAGGAATAGTTTTGGAACTCTCACCGGAAACTTTCAAAAGCAACACCAAATTGTTAGATAAAATAGTTGCACCATTAATGTTGTTGCTTGGAAAATTGTTCAGGCAACAGACGATGAAATGAAGTCACGGAAACATTGGAATAGGAATAGGAATAGGAATATTACTTATTTAAATTTATTTTGTTATCATTTGAATATTTCAAATTACTTTCTAACATGAACTGATACAAGATATTTCCTTTTTAGGTAAATCCTGACCTTACCAGAAAAATAATTCAAGTTTGATTAGGATTTTATTTGATTACTTTGTAAATAATTAAGTATTGGTTTTCCTAATTAATATAGGATAAAGATTACTTAGTAAAATAAGGATTAAAACACTGCAATGTTGTACAAATTCAACAAGGATTCATATAATCCAAATCCTATATATATATAATCATAAATGTACAATTTTTCCATCTCATACAAGCTACTCAATTCGTTCAAATAATTTCTAATTAAGCTCCATTCAAGCCAACCATGGGTAGGTACTTTGGTGCATGTGTTGTTATATTAGCCTTTGTTGCATTCATTGTTTGGTTATTAATCCCTCAATACCACTTCCGTGATCCAAACTTTGAAGTTGATTCAGTCACTATAAATCCATTTGACATCTCTAATAATTCTTCTTCTCACAAAACCATCACCACCACCACCACCCACTGCAACATCACTTTCTTTGTTCGAAACCCTAATAAAAAGTATTCCCCTATGTATTTTAAAGATATCAAGGCTTCAATTTTCTATAAGAAAGAAAATATTTCGTCGATAGAAATAAAACCCTTTTTCCAGTTGAATCCTAAGGAGAACACATTGGTACATGCGAATTTCGTTGTTTCCTCGGAAGATATGGACAGCTCGGTTGCAAACTCCATCGTTCAAGACTGGACAAGCGGAGTTATCGATTTTAATGTTGTAGTGAGAGGAACGGCTATGATTGATCCTTGGACGGTAGCCGAAGATAATTGCTTGATTAGTGTTTCTTGTGAGGAGATTAAGGTTGGATTTTCATCAAAATGTAACGACAGGATCAATGTTCGGTGGTTCAAGAAAATGTCATGTTGTGCGGACAGCGTACACAAGCAGAAACAGGAGTTGATTAATTATTATGTATACCAGCCAATAATATGATATTTTTGGAATTATGATAATAAATGAATATTATTTCTCATTGTTCTTTTTTGTTTTTTTGTTATAATAATAATTTTTTCAACTGTGATAATAAGTTACATTAACTATAACGTCGTAACATTATGTAACTTCAATCCGACTTGATTAAGGAATTATCGATGTGTATAGACGGTTTCTAACAGCTTGAAAAGCTGAGTTCATCACAATACATGAAATTGCATTAAAAAAAATCTAAAAAGGAAATGGTTTTTCGAACACTCGCTGGCAACTTTCAAAAGCAACAATAAATTGTTGGATAAAATAGTTGCACGCACCATCGTTGTTGCTTATACTATCTCCAACCCAAATAGTGTTTTTGTACAACTTTTACGTTAAAATAGTATAACTTTCACACTATTTCACTATTCCATCTTCAATCCATTGCATCAAATCTTACATTATTCCTTTTTTTATTATTATTTGTCAACAAATACTCATCGCCAACCAATCAAAACCCAATTTATAATTAAAAAAATATTTTATAAAAAAAAAAAAAAAGGAAAATTTGAGCAAAAGTTGCACCGAGTGAACAGTGTCACGCAATATATTGTTGCGCGACACTGTTCATTGGAGCAAAAATTGCACAGGATTTGCTGCTGGGTTGGAGGCGATTTTTGCTGGAAATTGAAGATGGCACAGGGGATGCAGCAGGGTTGGAGATGCCCTTATACTCCAATGATACATACGTAAATACTCCTAAGGTATTGACCGTGGTAAGTGTAAAGGCAACAAATACAGAATTACACGAGTAGGCGTGGGCGTGGAGGATCACAGAACAGAAGCTGAAAATTTTCGACAAATTCAGGTGAATACAGATGAAAACTTCCCCATAAAATCCCATCTACTGGTTGGCAAACTTGTGTTCAATTGCACATGATAACAACGATAAATCGTAAAGTTTCATCATCAGTGAGTAGTTTGCGCCACAGTCATCATCTCCGGCTAGTCATTACCAACTTGTAAGATTGTTCAGGCAAGGGATGATGAAATGAAGTAATGGAAATTAGAGACAACTACTACAGTTACCGATCTCTTGAACGATCGCTTCCATGGTTGGTCTCTCAGTAGGAGACTCATGAGTGCAAAGCAATGCGATTCTTGCAAGTTTAGCAGCTTCGTATTCAAAGAATCTGCCATGGAGGTTTGCGTCAATGAAATCTTCGACTCTGCATGATTCAGCTCCAAGTCGTACCAAGCTAGTGACTTTACGTTTCCCTGAGAGGACTTGAAAAACAAGCACCCCAAATGCATAAACGTCACTTTTCTCAGTGAACCGACCAGTAGTGGAGTACTCGGGGCTAGGTAACCCATGGCAGCGCTGGCCTTAAGAGCCGAGAAGACAACATCATTCGTAAGAAGGTTGTTTAGGCCAGAATCCGAGAGTAATGGATTGTATCGCTGGTCCACGAGAACCTTCTCAGCCGAAATGTTCTGATGAATCAAGGCAGGTTTGTTCACTTTGCACTTGTGTAAATAAGCGATACCTGTTCACGAAACAACGAAAATCGAAGAACAAAGCTTAATTAGCAAAGAAAACATACCTTATCAAAACATTATTGCTATTAGAACAAAACACTAACCTTTAGCAATGCCCTTGGCAATAGAAACTCTGGTGGACCATTCAAGGACATGGCCATCCCCGTCTTTGACATCAAGATAACGAAGTAAATTGCCGTTGGGAACGAAATCATAAACGAGAAAGCACTCGCCACGCCCTCTTGAGCAGCAAAATCCTCTCAACCTGACTATATTCTCATGTGTCAAAGAGGTCAAAATATTCAAACCCTTCAAGAACTCAGCTTCTTCTGACTTGCAACTGGTTTTACTGATGCTCTTTATAGCAACAACAGACCCATCTCTTAGAATCCCTTTATAGGTTGCCGAAAAGTTACTCTTGCCCAACAAATTCACCTCTGAGAAGTACTGGGTAGCCGTCTCAACCTCTTCAAGATTGAACGTAAAGCTCTGGAAGATTTCTTGCAGAAATCCACCGAGGTTCCTACCATCAGCCAACGGATCCCATCCGTTGGCATACTCGAGACTGATGAGAGGAGAGCCATTCTTCCTATAAACCCCTTTGGCCTGGTGATCAGTAGTACTAATACCGTTATCAGAGACATCGAACGAGCTTCGAAGCTTCTGCCTTCTGCGACGATATTGAGTGAAGGTCAGAATTCCTATAGCTGATAATACTATGGTAACAACAAGTACACCAACAACAGCAGATGCTTGATGGGATTTTGGCGATGAATTCGAGCAATGAGTTTGGTTGCAAGGCAATTGCAAATTTGCTGTCTCTGGTATATTTCTAGTGGATAGAGTGGTGCCTGCTCCATAGGGTTCGGGTCTACTAGAATCGATATTATTCGAAGCATTGCAAGCTTTCAATGTCGAAAACTCAACACCGCAAAGTTCCAGATTGTTTTCGTACATGAATCCTTCATTTAGTCTCTTCAAAGCTACATTAACCATATCAAAAACAACAAAAAAAATGTTGAATCAAAATGAACATTAACCAAGTAATCAAAAAGACATTAAATGGGAGCTGTAGAGACAAGATTGATTACCGGGAGGTACATTGCCGGAGAGAGTGTTGTTTCGAATGTCTAGAACTTCAAGCAGAGGGGCATCGGCTAATTTTTTAGGGATCGAACCAAAGAAACGATTGAAGCTCAAATCTAGCCTCATTAGTGAACCCAGATCCCCTAAACTTGCTGGGATTGCACCAGTTAATTGATTAGATTGGAGAGCAAGAACACTAAGCTTTTTCAAAGAACCCAACTGTGTGGGTATGCTTCCTGTTAACTGGTTATAGCAAAGCTGCAACACTACAAAATCATATGCAAAAACCCCCCAAAAAAATATGATAAAGGTTAGATTCGTAGTACTAAAAATAGAAAACCATGCTATTAATTATACATTTTCTCGGAAGACAAACATAGATAACTATTCATAGTAACCAGAAGTCCAGAATATACTTATCTGCCTATCATAGATTTTCTCAGAAGACAAACAGAGCAATTTTGTCTAACTTAAGCAAAACAGAGAACATGCAATACAAAAAGTTGAAAACTTGAACAAAATCAACAACTAACCTTGCAAGCCACCCATGTCACCGATCTCAGAGGGTATGTCGCCGGAGAGATTGTTGACATTCAAGTACAAATCAGTAAGCTCAGTCAAGTTAGCTATTTCTCTTGGTATTTCTCCAAACAGAGAGTTGTAATGCAAGTAGAGACCAGTCAAGTGTTTAAGGCCTGAAATGGATGGAGAGATTTTACCATACAAGCCTTTTCCTTGTAGAGAAATGTTGGCCACTTGACCATTGTTGTTGCAGGCTATTCCTTCAAAGGAACCATCACATGGGTCACTGCCGCCATTGATGGTCCATGAAGAGAGGTATTTTTCATCTGGGTCTAGTGATGCTTTCATGTCTAAGAGTGCTTTTAGCTCTGTGTTTCCACAGAAAACCACCCATGTCAGCTCTGTGAAGAGTATAAGTATAGAGAAGAGAAATGGCTTCGAACCCATCTCTGTCTGGTTGGTTCAAGGTTTGAAGATGGTTTATCTTTCTCTTCTGTCTCTGTTTTCTCTCTGTTTTTGGCTTGCAAATAAGCAAAAGCACCAAAATAAAAAATAAAAAAAGCACTTCTCTCTCTCTCTCACTCACTCACTGTTTCTCAGTCTAGGACAACAGAAGAAATTGTGAGGAAGAGACAAAGATGCAGAGAAGTCCATTTACTTCCTCAGTGGGAGGAGTGTGTGTATTATATCGGAAAACTAAAAAAGAAAAAACAAATATATTTTTATTTTTTTCAAGTTTGAAGAAGGACGATTGATGACCGTTGGATTGCTTGACTTTTTGAAAGATCATGGAATAAGTTACAGGTTCAGTTGCATGTTAGTGATTTCAGTTCAAGCGATGCAGAGGAGAGGAAATTATGGTTGACTCTGGGTTTCGGATCCAACCCGAAACTGAGACGGATCGATCCAAGCCCGGGATACCTTTGTTTGCCACGTTGGCGAGTTGTTTTTGATAGAGAAAGTTCCGGTGTGAAGGTACGTACAGACGGTACAGTATTGTTGTTACAGTAATCTACAGACTACAATTAAAGTTTGGTTTTTAAAAAGTGTTTTTTAAATTCAAAAATTGCTCCTTTAAAAAAAAGTTAAGTAATTAATTTCTAAATTCGAACAGAAAATTAATTCCAATAAAAACAAAAAAAAAAATTTCGATTATTTAAAAGTTCAAAAAAAGAAAATTTTGTTTCAGCTATACAAATTTAAAAATTTTAATATTTTGAATACAAAAAAGCATTATTGTACATTTGAAAGGGGAGAGAACGAAATTACTCGATTTGAGTGTTAGGTATTATCTTTTTTAGTAATAATTTTGACAGTCCATAAGATATGTAGATACTTCATTTTAATATTTTCTTGTTAATGACAATTTAATCTTTGATTAAAATTAATAAACAAAACAAATGATTTAAAAGACACTACTTACACACATACAAAACATCTTACATCCTCTTACTCTTTTTAATTTTTCTGAAACATAAACACATTTCAATATTTCATAAACTTTAAACTATATATATATATATATTTACCACGTATATTTGATTCTAAAAATGATAGTGAACTAATCATGTGTTGGTGTGAGTGGTTCGGCACTCTCATCCCTTAAACAAGGTCGTGGGTTCAACTCCCCTTGTGAACGGAGCTACACATATTGGGAGCACTTTACCCCTTAGTGGGCCGACCCGGTGCGAGTCCGGATTAGTCGGGGTGTGGTCTGGGCTGATTGCACCATATGGTGGATCCGCCCCACCCGGAAACCGGATGGTGTAAACAAAAAAAAAATGATAGTGAACATTATATGCGAAAAGAAACAAACTTTAACTAAGAAATAAGTTATTAATTATTTTAAAACCTTATTTTATTTTATTTTATTTTTATTGGAAGGAAAAAAAATTCTAGAAATGAGTTTATTTTTTTTAATAAAAAAAAATATGAAATGCCTTTAGAAAAGTACCATGAAGTCATGTATATATACTTGTAGACCAAATCTTTGCCTTTTCAACACATAAGTACCCTGGTTTGTTGACCATAGCCTTAACAGTTGACCAATCAAATACCATAAAATGTCCAAATTGTCCACATTTTAATTAGAAATATTTTTAATGATAAAAATAAAATAAAATAAATTGGACTAGATCTCCAACCCATCACCAAAAATCTTCATCTCCGTCTCTTTCACCCAATCTATTCTACCTCCACCTCCATCTCCATCTCCATCCCTTCCACTCACAATCTAAAACATAATTAAACTCATCTCCATCTCCATAAACTCATCTTTTACCTCCAACAAATCCCCCACCACCACCAACTCATATTTCCTCCAAATATGAAGGAGATCTATCATCTCCTCCAAAATATATAGATCAAACACACATAAATAAGATCTATAGAATTTCATTTTATTTTTGTTTAAAAATTTTCTTCGTTGTTAATTTTTTAAAAACATATGTTATTTCCATATAGGTGTAAAATGACCATCGTACTCTTCTAACATTAACACCACCCCACTAACCCACCCTTTAAAAGTCAACTAATGGTCAAGACTCAAGAGTACTTATGTGCTCAAAAGGCAAAAGTTTGGTCTGCTTAGCATATACACTTAACTTCAAGGTACTTTGGTGTAATTATCCCAAATATTAATTATGATAATATTTAGTATTACCATTATAAAATTAGTGAAAATTTTAACATGTCGCACATGTCAAGGTTTGGAATAATGAATAAAAATGTTATATTTATTTGTTCGAAACATGAAAAGTTGTGTACAGATACATTGAAAAATTAAAAATAAATTATTTATTTAAGTCTTAGATTTTTATTTTTTAAACTCTAAAATTAGTGACATTAAATCTAATCATTTCTGCATAAATAACAAAACAATGATCAACAATTATGTGAAATTGAATATATATTTTTTTCTTATCTGTTTTGAAATAGTCAACCAATCAGACGGTTAGAGTAAATCCATCTCAGGTAGGAGCGATAGCCACGTGGTTAATGATGAATGTTCAGCTGGTGAAGCGCGTGGTTCTAGCCATCTTCAGTACAAGTCAAATTCCAAAGAAATCACAATCATGTGCGCACGAGCTCATTAAAACCAAACAACACCCCTCTAATCTAGTCCGTTAAAAATTTGAAAATGTCAGAAGTTAGTAAGAGTTTAGATCAAGAACCGTTGATTTCTTTAAAAAGTGTGTAATTGACAAGAAATTCAAAATAAAATGAAAAGGGAATTTGGTTTCTGATAGGCAAACAGTTGGGATTTTGTGCATACTTTTTTGGCTTCTTTAAGGTGGGCCCCTGCTTGGTGCTGTGTCAGATTCTGACACCGCTCTACTGTCCTTGACTTGTTGTCTAAATTTTTTTTTTTTTGAAATAGATTAGAGTAATAAACTTCTTGTCTTAATTCATAATGTCTTATTACTGAATTCTAATTTTTATTTTATTCTTTAACATTTATGTTTCATTTTCCCATCATTTTGACATCATAAATTCACAATATATTATTAACATAATTGATAAGATATAGGGCGCATTTTACTAACCTATAATACTAACTCTTGGGAAAAAAAAAAAAAAAAAAAAAAAAACTTAATTACTGATATGTGATTATTGTATTTTATAAAATTAGTTAAAAATCAAATTACGTGAGTCTCATACACAAATCAAAAATTAAGTTTACGTTAAAAATAAAATTTGATTCTATTTTAGTTTTATACTAGTCTAAATGGTCAAAGGTAATCTCCTTGAGCTGATCATAGAATTCATTTCATTTCCGATTATTAAACGCGTTATAATTTCATTACCAACATCAAATCACTGCTTAAGATTACTTGGTATTTGTTAGGTGCATGATAAATTGATACCCTAAGTTTTTTCTTGTGAGATTCGACTTTGTAACATTATAAATTTCACTCACACTCAATTGTCACAAAGTCACTCAAAATCACTTTATTATATTACACAATCGAGATCTCACACAAAAATCATGTACATAATAATTATTATAAAAATCACAACTCTATATATTGCATAATTATAGTTTACTCTAAATTTATAATAGTGGACTCTAGCATAAATTGCATAACCTTAAATTTTTAGAAATTTCGATTAAAATATGAAAATATCGCCAATAATTTTAAAATATCAAGAATATTCAATGATATTTTTATGTTATTACACTTTCAAAATATTAAAATATCAAGGATATATCGAGAATATTATTAATATTTACTCACTTATTTGTAATAAAAAAGATTAATGGTTAATTAAGTGGTTATATTGTAAATCTGTAACATCAAATATAATAAGCTTCAATTCATATGGAATATATGTACAATTGAGGACAACAGGAAGATCACGTTTGGCCTGATGAATCGGTACTATCGATTGTGAGAAAACCTGACAGAGAAGAAAAAAGAAACTGATAGCCGTGAAGGTAGATAATTAATTAAGTAGTGTTTTTGTTTTGAATGAAAATGTGATAGCTGCAAATACAGTACTGGGTAGATGAGGACCACTCTGCACCTCACATTATGATGCAACACTTTAAATGATGTATTATTTCAAGTTTATTGCCTTGGTTGATCGAACTAGCTTTTCTATTCTTATTTTCTTTTTTATGTTTTTCATATTTTGATTCAAATTTTCTACCTGATATATATAATATATGTTTATATAATAAAATCGGAGGTTAAGATGGTTACACACTCTACAAACCAATTAATAAGTCATAAATTAAACTCATGATGATTTTTTATTTTCGAAATTTGACACTAAACAGATCAAGAATCTATCGAGATCATAAATATTAATTATATGTGACCCGTGTATATATATATATAATAATTTTCAAATCAGAACCCCCTCATTGTATTATTATCAGCACATTTTAATGAAAGTCAATGGATTTAAATACTTTGACTCGGCTGCATGCATTTGTTAGAACATCTTTTAAATCCAATGACTTTCATTAAAATGTGCTGATAGCAATGAGGGGGTGCTGATTTGAAAATTACTATATAAATATAAATAAGTAAATATATATATATATATATAGTCTTTTTATTGTCAGTTCGTCCTGACAATAAATATATCAGGACGAAGAATGTGGACCATAGATTATGGAGAAGTTTTAACAAATGTATACACTTTGAGTCAAAGTATGTAAATCTAGTGGTCCACATTCTTCGTCCTGATATATTTATTGTCAAGACGAACTAATAATAAAAAATCTGTATATATATATACTCCTACAAGCGTAAATGTGAATGTGCATTATAAAACTCAACCTTCCCACCATAAATATCAGAAGGGAGTTTCACTTGCACACCATTTAATTAAGAGGAGGTGCACTACCCATAAAATGTTAAATTACACACAAAACATGAATGAAAAAAAAAAATAATGAACACACAATTTCATTTAAATCTTGGACTCTTTGTCTCTCTCCATCTCCATTTCTTTCTCTCTATATCTTTCAACAGAGAATAGATTCCTCCACAAAGACAACTCTCAGCCTTTGAGAGAGACAGAAATTAAAGACAGTGTTGTTAAATATATATATGTGAAGAGCTTGAGAATATCTAGGGTTTCTCAATAGTCCACAACCACACACACATATATTAAATTCACAGTCGGTTAACTAAAAAAACAACCAACCACCCCAAAAGAAGATTTTTGCTACTGCATAATTGCATATATAATATATGAATAGTCTCCATTGATGCTTTTTAGGTCAGATATATAGATCTTGGTCTCTGCTAATAATTTTATTATCGGCCATTCTAGACCAGCTAGCAGTGTGTTTTTCTTGATGGGGCTGCGCACAAATTTAGTGGTATTGCTGCTAAAGATATATTAATTATATTTGAAGTGCTTTCAAGTATCTCCGTTCTTTTCTCTCCCATTAACATGGCTTTTATGTATATCGCTGAAACTTTTCCAGCGCCTTTGCAGAGAGACAAGGCATCTCTTATCTCAAAAAGAATGCCATGACCATGAGTGATCACTTTCCATTTTTCATATATATATATATATATATATATATTGAAGAATTATACACGATTATATAAATTCAAAGTTTTTTTAAGAAGGGGGAGGATTCTAACCCGCAACCTCATAGTGCGGGTGTGACTTGTGAGAGGTTTTTACCACCGGACCAACCTCATTTCATCATATATATATATATATATATATATATATATATATATATATATATATATATATATGAGGTTTGAGATGCGAGATTTCGTATATTTTTCGTGTGTGATTCGACTTTGTAACATTACAGAAACATAAGGTCATCGATAACATTACTACAGAGTTGGATTCTACACACAAAAAAAGTTTGAAGTCCTACACCAAATAATTATTATATGAGCAATGCTAGACTGAGCACATCACCTCTTATTGGCACGAATGGGAGTAGATAGTCGGACCGTACATGTATTGTTTGATCTTAGCAGGTCTCATTAGTCTTATTGTAATAGTTATAACTTGTAATACTTCCAAAACAATCCAATATTTTTCTTTTTTAAACTTTATTTCTAAAGACAATTCATTTTTTCTAAAATTATCCCTTTTATCTTTTGACTCTCATATTCTAAAGACATTCCATTAAAAAAAAAAATTAAAATTATGAAACCAAATTTTTTTTTGAACATTTTCTTTTTAAAGTATTACAATAAATTATGATACCAAACGAGTTATGGGTATATCGTGACTTGTCGAAATCAAATAGTATTTGTACGGATATCTACTCTTATAACATGATATATCTACTATCACAATACCGATTAAAAAACACATCACATGTACTTGTAAAATGTATAAACACATGTGCTACCTAAGAAATGTAGTTTTTGACAGTTAGTTGGAATTCTTTATTTTATTTGTGATGGCCCCTGAATAATTTAAAGAGCGTGGGGCTCTTCTAAGATAACATCAAATTGAAGAGCATCTCTTTTGTTACTTGGGTACGTGTCCACAATTAATATTACAAAGTACAAAAGATAAAATAAAACGAGAATTTGATAAAAGGAACAGCTCATGCAACATAAAGTCATCAATCATGCCTATTAAATATATCATGTGCAAGACGATAAATGAAGTTGACTTAAAACAGTATACTCTCGTCCACAGGGGCGTAACTCAGCCAATAGATGGACGAGTGAGCAAATTACTCCCAAATCAACAGCTCGAATTTTACTAATGATAAAATGTTTAAAAAATATATATGATCTAAATAGGTGGATATATTATATATATATAAAGTGTACTCTCACACATTCTATGTGAATTTGTGGTCTTAAATCGTATCTTCTTTTTCAAAATCTCAACTTTATTGTAATAGTTAAAAAAAAAAATACCATTCACAAGTAGAATATATAGGTTGTGCCCACACTTTTTAAGGACTTGATTTTTATTTTTTGTAAGTTTAGGGGAATTCATTTCAGTCTCTTAATTACATAATAATTAAATGTAATCGGACAAGTATATATAGTTCGATTAATTCATTTTTTAGAAAAAAAACAAAGATTGTCATGTTGCATTCATTCTCATTCATCATAGTTTTAGTGAAATCATAATGAGTAATTTGTTAAATTTTAACTGATCGGATGATCATTAATTCAAGAAATTAGAACCCATGTTTTGAATGGAAAACTACATCTTATGAAATATAATTATTAATTATATGCAATATTTGAATATACCGTTCATATATATGCATTTTAACTAACACTTCGATCTCTATTTTTATTTTTATTTTTATTTTAATCCAACACCAATACTGTAGTACGATTCAGAAAGCAACTTTCACAACAAGGGAGGAGAGTCTCTCCACAATTTGTGATTCTATAGACAATCGTAACACTTGAACCATTATCACAAATGAATACACATCAGCTAACTAAATCTATCACGACAAGATAAAGTTAAACCGATGATATGACTCTTATACCCACATTACGAGGTTGAGGCATGTTCCAGTCGTAACCCCTCTAAAAATGAGTGGCTCTAGAATTTTATGGGCAAGTTGAGGCAGCTAGGGTTCCTTTAACTTGGCTTTTTGAGAGTTCCTTTAACACAATAATTAAATGAATGCCTTTGCATCTCTTTAATTTTGTTGGACGCGCGACCTTCCAGATCAAGTAAAGAATTCAAGTGATGAAGTCCTCTCTCTCCACAAAGTTGGCATATCACTTTTTTTCTTTTTTTTCTTCTTCTTTTGTTTCGGTCCTGAACCTGATCTACTTTTGCATGCTGTAGAGTATATACAGACTCCACAAAGTTGAAAGGAATTAATGCGTTTTGTTTTCGGAATATATCTTCTGTTTTATTTATTTATTTATTATAGTTTTGGGAAAATGAGACATGAACTTGAACCGTAACTTCATTGTACCGATCTCATCTTATGTTTTAAAATACTCAAGATTGGATCATGTTCATGTAATTATTTGTTGTTTGGAGACAAATCATTTCAAGGAAACCATATGTCCATATGATCGATCAACTAGAGGGCAAACAAAAGTAAATATTGATATTTTTTATATGTTGAGGGTATTAATATAAAAAATTATGTTCTTTAATATCTACGATATTTTAAGAATATCTTATTTATATTCTGATTGTTATCTTTATTGATATAGATATTTACTTCCTCAACAGAGGTAGGTGTATTGATAATTTGATATATACTCCCGAAAGCAATGGCAGTCATATTCCAATTGTAAAGCAAATTACTTTTTCAAATAAAAGTAAATATCGATAATATTTTTGATATTTTATAAATTTTGAGGGAACTATTATATAAAATATACATTCTTAAATATCTACAGTATTTTTAAAATACTGTCTAGATTTTATAATTGAACCACCGATATCTTCGCTGAAATCAATATTTAGGTTGGTGCATGGACATATACTCCTGAAAGCAATGTCAGTCATATTCCAATTGTAAAGCAAATTGCTTTTTTTTTTTCTTGCAGAATGAAAGGTGGATGAGGCATCTAGCTGGCCTCCCAGCATGAGGAACCCTACTAAAAAGATGATCATGTATAAAGGAAAATCATTATTTTAGATTGTTCACTAAAAGGAAGTTTTTTTTTTTTTTTTTTTTCTTTTTCCTTGCATTCGTATATTAAATTTCAAATATTTTACGTCCAATAATTGTCAAAGAAACGAATTATTTTATCTTTTTATGAACTTGTTACTTCCTCTAAGATCTTTTAGCGGATATTTGTCGAATAAAAACCCTAAAGTAAATTAACAACGCCAACATGAAAGATTGTATAAGGTACTTGTTTTCCCATCATGAAAGCTAGATACGATTGATCATGATCATAGGAAATATGATCCCCAATTTAAATATGTGAAGGCAGTTAGAAATTACATACTATATTATATTTTGAATAAGGAATTGATGGTATAGTATCAAATTTACTAAAATTAATGATGTATAGCTGATCTAAATCGAAGATCATATTGTCTTACCAAAACATTAATTTTATCGAGATCAGTCAACATGTTATAAATTCGGATACCTAAAGTTTGAAGTTTGGATCAATTTGAGGACTTTCATTCTTCATTGTAATTTGTTATCGATGAATATATTTAGTTTCATTTTCAAGTAAAAAAAAAAAAATCTAATTATGTGAGCGATATTTAATTCTAAAGCCTATTTAACAGCCGCACAAGATCTCACCAACCAAGCAAAGTTAGTACTCATATGATAACAATTTATTTCATTGATTGAAACAAATCAAGATCATATCTTCCTCCATACACTTCAATTAACATTGTTTTGTTTGCAAAAGTATTCAAGTTCATACGATGCAATTAGTTCTAAATTTAATAAGTTTTATTCGTTTTTAATTAGTTTGTTATTATTCCATGCAAAAGAAATTCTACCTAATAGTTTGTTATTATTCCCTTGTAAAAATTTCCGATTAGTAAATGTATCTCAGAATAAATATATAACCGATGATCGGTAAACACGCCCTAAGATGAATATATTGCCAATAAATGAAGTATTTCAAGAGGAAAAATAATACTCAAATGGGCTGGGCATGGAACAATTGGGTTCGGGCCGGGCCTTAATGATAAAACAAAAATCACTTCCCATCTATAAGATAGCAGCCAAAAAAAAAACTTGGGCAGTCAATTGTTGTTACTGAATTCTAATGCTTTGTGTCTACAAGCTGAATTTTTTAATATATTTTTTTTAGGGTTTCGAAGGAAATATTGGTACATATTTTACTAGAACCCATCTGGCCACTACAAGAAAAATGACCTATTGGGACAAAAAATCTATTGAGACGTTTTTTTTCGTCCCAATAGGTTGTCTATTGGGACGAATTTTTTTCGTCCCAATAGGCAGTCTATTGGGACGAATTATATATTTCGTCCCAATAGACATCCTATTGGGACGAAAAACAAAAACGTCCCAATAGACTGCCCGTTGGGACGAAAAAATTTCGTCCCAATAAAATGTTTATTGGAACAAATTTTGTCTAATGTGGTATGATCTTTAGGGACGAATTTTTTACGTCCCAATAGGATATCTATTGGGACGAAATATATAATTCGTCCCAATAGACATCTTATTGAAACGAATTTTTTTCATCCCAATAGGTCTATAGGGACGATTTTAGGGCTAATAGAATGAAAAATATCATCACAATAGCCCTTTTGTAGTGTTTTCAATTAATCATCAAAAGGCTTAGATGAATGCGAGTGAAGAAAGAAATGTGAAAAAAGTATTAGAAGACGAAGATGAAGAAAATATTACATTAAGATGAAAGGAGAGAAAATGAGGTAAATAATAGAGGTAAAAAAATATATATTATTTTGCTGTGTATAATAGTTATTGTATTTATGGTTATGAGTGCATCTTAACCATTTTTTTTTTTTTTTTTTACACAGGATTTGTCACACTTATGTATCCATTAGATCATACTTGTCTGAATGGTTAAGATTTCATGATCATTAATTATTTTAATTGTTTCTCTCTCTCTCATATTTTTTCTCTTTTCCTAAACATTTTATTTGTTTCTCTCTAGTCATTTATTTCTCTCTTTCCTCTCTTATTACTATTATTTTCTTTTCATCTTATAACATTTCTTATTTCATATCTTTTTATATTTTCACTTGTGGCATTCTTTTTTTATTTATTGATAGAAATGCTTAAATAAAATAATTACATAGTTGATAAAAATTCTTCAAAGTACTCGAATTTTTTTGACATAATCAAAATACTGGAATTTATGATATAAAATATGTTATCCATTCAAAAATCCAAAAAAAAAACAAAAAAAACCAAGAAGTAAGTAATTAAATTTGTTGAAAATTCTTGATTTTTTTTAAGTTTTTCCAAAGGTAGATTAATAATTAAATTACCATATAAATTAAAAAATGATGCAATATGGATCATTTTGTTCATCAAAAGTGGTTCTCTATCGAGATGAATTTTATTTTTTCCAATAAATTCTTCATAAGGATCAATAACTATTAGTCTTGAGAGGTTTTCTATTATTTAATTAAAAAAAAAAAAAAAAAACTGAATCGTCGGAACAGGAACAGAAACCGTTGATTTCGAATCGAAAATTGAAACCGCTGGTTCTGAATCGAAAACCGAATCCACTATTTCTAAATCGAAAACCAAAACCACTGGTTCCCAATTGAAAATTGGAACAGCTGGTTCCTAATCGAGAACCAGAACCGAGGTCAAGTCTAATTCCGAGTACGATTAACGATTGACCATTTAATCTGACAATATATAATTTTAAAAAAATAATTTAATTAAATGTTATAATAAATATTTTTTAATATCAATTTGTTTATCAAATAAAAATAAATTTTAAATTAGTAGAATCCATCTACAAATAAAATTTTGATTGAAAAAAAAAATCAATAAAAATTTAATAACAATTAGAGGTTATATATAAAAAGTATGCTTTTATTATCACATTTGAAACATCAGTTAGGTGGATAAGGTTGGTGGGTGGGCGTGGGCAAGCTGGGTTCAACACCCAATGGTAACACATATTATTTCTAATTTGTGTGGCTTAAGGGAGGGAGGGAGGGAGGGTGGGTGGGTGGGTAGCCTAAGTGGGAATTTTTTTTTTTTTTTTTTTTTTCCTTAAAATTTCGTCCCTATAGGTATAGGGACGAAAATTTATCTAATGGGAGGAAATATTTCGTCCCTATAGGTTGTCAAATGAGACGAATAAAAATCGTCCCTATAGGTAATCTAAAGGGACAAAAATTTATCTAATGGGACGAAATATTTCGTCCCTACAAGTTGTCAAAGGGGACGAACAAAAATCGTCTCTATAGGTAGTCTATTGGGACGAATTTCAATTTTCGTCCCAAAGAAGCTGTTGCGACCCACCTGAGGCGACGTAATTTGGGACGAATTTTATTCGTCCCAATAGACCTATTGGGACGATTTTTGGGCTATTGGGACGATTTTTGGGCTATTGGGACGAAAATAAACGTCCCAATAACCCTTTTTTTGTAGTGGGCTTCGAAAGGAAACCCCATTAACCATGAACAATTTCGATATTCTAATATGTTTATTATGCGAATTGTGATAGCCTCAAATAATTTGATTTCATCAACATTCTGAAGTTAAAGTGTATACTTGAACGATATCGAATAATACTAGGATGGGTAACCTACTGGAAAACCCTTGAATTTGGTTTACACCTACTTTTAGGATGGATCCAATTATTGCTCCCATTGGGCCTAAATCTAAGTAAGGAGGTTGTGAATTATTGAATCTAAAAAATTATACTTGACTTCCTACTGTATGAGCCCTAATAATTATTTTTTAGAGATTTGATATTTTCATTTGAGGGTTTTTTTTTTTTTTTTTAACTTCAAATTTAAACCTAATTGATTGTTTTTTTTTTTTTTTTTTTATTAACTGTATTTTGAATTTTCATTATGGAATGTAATGGAAGAATGTGATTGTGATTTGTGAACTCCCATACAGTATTTGATACATGTGTTGAAATTAGTTGATTTTTAGAGCTATTTGTTTTCATTTGAACTCATATTTTTCTTTTTCTTTTTTGAACTACAAATTCATGACTTAGTAGAGTGAGGGAAAATGTTGTTTGATTTTTAAGCCTACGATCTCATATTCTCATTGATGTCGTGGTGAGAGACATAAAATTGTCCACACTCACACACACACACACACACACACACACACACACACACACACATATATATATATATATATATATATATATATATATATAATATAGTAATTCTCCCATAAGGGATCCCTTATTTTAATTTTGGTAAGGATTTTGATGAAATCATATCCATTTTTATAAACTTTGATCTGAATTTTTTTTGTGGATGGTATGTTCAATGAAATCTACCTATGAATAAAATTTGAGAATTTTTCAAACACTATAACTATTTTTCTTGAATTTTCCTATATTTCGCCCATTTTCTAATGTCTTCATATTTAAAAAAAAAAAATCGGGATAAATAGTTGTAGTATTTGAAAAATTCTTAAATTTTATTGATAGGTAGATTTCATTGAACTTATCATCCACAAAAAAATTCAGATTAAAATTATAGAAATCGATGTGATTTTTTCAAGGTCCTTACCGAAATTAAAATAAAAAATCTCTTATGAGAGAACCATTAATATATATATATATACATAAATGTTCAAGTCAGTGCACACTGATATAACTTTATCAGTGCGTACTGATATGAATGGGACCCTATATATATATATATATATATATATATATATATATATATATATATATATATATATATATATTAGTGGTTCACATGCATTGGTCCCGTTCACATCAGTGCGCACTGATGTAACTACATAAATACTGATGCAACTACATCAATACTGATGCATGTGGACCACTGATTATGAGGAATCTTTGATAAGTGCATACACTTTGAGTCAAATTATGTAAATCTAATGGTCCACATCCAACGCACTGATGAAGTTATATCAGTACGCATTGATGAAGTTATATTAGTGCGCATTGACTTGAACATTTCTGTATATATATATATATATATATATATATATATATATAACACTTGTAATAGCGGCGAATCTCAAATATGGTATATTGGTCGACTGAATGAGTCTTCATTGGATGGTATTTGAACTTATACTAAATTGTTGTTTTGAAAAGAAAAAAAAAAAGATGTCAAATAGAATAAATAGGCGACAAAATGAAATTGACTCAATGATAAGCCCTTCACACCTACATCCAAGAGGTTGTGGGTTCGAGTCATACTCTCTTCGCCCAATCCCGAAATATTATAATAATTTAAAAATAAAAAATAAAAAATTGGATAAATAGCTAATTTGTTAAAATTTGTTTCTCAATTATCAAATATCAATCTGAACTATTTTTAGAGGTTTTTTTTTTTTTTTTTTTGTTGACAATATCTATTAATTCCGGACCAAGTATTTTTTGAAAGCTTTTGTCATTGGTAGGATTCGAGCTGCTGACCTGAATGTCATTTACCCAAGCCCCAAGCTCCAAGCTCCAAGCTCCAAGCTCCAAGTCCGTCCATCTACCAGCTGAGCTACGCCCTATTGGCTTAAAATTAGACCCAGTATTTTTTTTGAAGCTTTTTGCCTTTTGTCATTGGTAGGATTCGAGCCACTGAATTGTGAGTCATTTACTTAAGCCCCAAACTCGTTCATCTACCAGCTGAGCTACGCCCTTGGAGGCTTTAGAGGGTTTGTTGGACATCTATTTTATCATTTGATTCATCAAATATTTAAATAGAAGTATTGGAAGCCAAATATAAAAAATAAAAAGGAAGCAAGTTTTTTAATAACGTTGAAATGTCAATATTTATCGAAATCAAATCACTTCTGCTCGATGCTTTAAACCCCACCATTATATATGTTGCTAACTTGCTACACTTGCACGCTATAAAAATGACATTGGCATGATGCTTTTAAGTCCCTCCAAAGTTTGCATTGTCTTTGACAAAAATATAAATTACTGTATACGATTCACTTATATTTATTTGATAACTTTTTTTATATTTAAATTTTACTTTTTTTTTCTTGAATTGGACTGACCTAAAGGGAAAAAGTATTATAAACGATTATATGTTGAAAAACCCTTAGACAATATTCAGAACTATATAAATAATAAAAGAAGAGAACAAAGAGTAGCATAGGCCAAACCAGCCATAAAAACACCGAGAGCAAATCCCCAACCAGAAAAGTGGTGCACGCGCAGGCCACACAAGAAAACAAAAACATCAAGAAAAACGAAAATACTCCCGACCCATGCAGTCATTGCCCACCAGCGAAGAACATAAGGAAGTAGCGGAAAACCACAAAGAATCAACCTTCAGCCCTAAAGCATGCTTGGAAAGAGCATCTGCAACTTGATTGCCTTCTCTAAAAATATGAGACACCTGAAACTCCATCTGAGAGATTTTGAAGATACATCTTTGCCACGCCAATCGCCAAGGAACATGCTCGGAATGAGAAGAAAGCAGCTGAGAACCCAAAACTCATGAGCTCCCAAAACCGCATTAAAATCTCTCACAACTAGCCAAGAGGAAGAAACCAGATCTACCAAATTCCTAAGAGACTGCCAAAGCAAAAGACGAGCCAACACATAAGTACTTGCAAAAATAAAGGTATACCAATGCAACTGAGAGTTAACCGAGTGCAAGACAGTAAGCAGCAACTCATGAAAGAAGACAACCTGAGCATCCGAAATGGAATCACAAGCAAAGACCCAAATGGAAAGCAATAACCCCTCCTTGTCATTCTGCCCAACAAAGTGCAGACTAAGAGAAAACCAAAACCCATAAGCAAAAGAAGAAAAAGTTACCATAGGCTCAGCAATGCACAACAAAGAGGGATAATGCAAACGACATAGATCTTTGAGAACCCGCCTTGTAGAACCATTCCCAGTCTTACAACAATTCCAATATAAGACACTAATCACCAGAAACCCTCGAAAAAGCCCAGGACTCGGACTTATAAGAAGCCAGTCTGAATGCAACCCTAGTGGACCTCCGAGTAATAGTAGTATTATCTAACTCTTCTTCCTCAACCTGGTCAGCCCAGGAAGAATTACCAATGAGGTGAAGTTCAGCTTGGGAATCAGACAGCGGATGCTCAGGGCCTTGAACCCAAACATCAGAGTCCGCAGCCAAAATAGAAGAACATGAAGATCCAGATCCATTCCTTAAAACAACCCTCTCAACCGAAGAAGAAACTGTACATGCCCTATTGTCTAACTCATCAATCGAAACCACTGAAGAAACAATGGGTTGAGCAAAAGAAACCAACGGAGAAACATAATCTCTACCAACCTTCGACCTCTGCCCAACCATCGAAACAACAGAAGAGATCGAGACAACGACACCAGCTGAAACATCAAGAATCGAATAAAGGCCCTCTCAAGAAACAGGCCTTCCTCTCACTCCGGTAAGGACATCAATAAGAGAATCATCGCGTCGCCCTACATGCTGGGACCAACAGACCTGAGCAGCCACCACCGAAGTAGTAGGAGCTACCAAAGAAAATAAACGTGGCAAATCAACTAGACTAGCAGAAGAAACCATACCTAAAATTAGATTTGAACCTACCGAATAATGAACCACAACTGAATCCAGAGACCCTAAATCCTGCTGAATAAACAGGCCCTGCTCCCACTCTGGCAGGGATATCAATAAGAGAATCATCACTCCGCCCTACCTGTTGGGATTGACAAACCTGAGCAGCCACCACCGAAGTAGTATGAGCCACCAAATCAGATAAACTTGACGAATCAACTATACTAGCAGAAGAAACCATACCCAAAATCAGATCTAAACCTACCGAAGAATGAACCACAACTGAATCCAGAGACCCTAAATCCTACTGAATAGTGGTAAAGACATTAGAAACCGAAGCTTCCACCTAAGGCACAGAAATAGGACAAAAAACCAGTTTAGGAGCACGATTGTGGGAAACCTGAAACCCCTAATCAGAAACAACTATGGCCGGACTATCTCTAGTCGAATCGGGCTTACTAGAACTAACATGAATCCCTTTGTCGGACTTGTTCCAACGATAAACATTGGGAAAATGACCAATGGAGGAATAAGTAGAATATAAAGCTGAGAGATTCTCATATTCCATTGAAATGGATTCTCATATTCCACCGAAATGAAAGAACTATGAGAATCATCTCTCTCAAGAAGCAAAGAAGACGGAGGCACAGTAGACACATCAATATCCACCAAAACACGTACAAAATGTCCAAAATCACCTTCTACAGTAGCCTTGTCCAACCGTAAAGGCACTTCAATCCCTTTAGCTAAATCGAAAATAATCTTTAGATGCTAGTATTCCTATGACAGATCATAAAAACAGACCCAAACCTAAGCATTTGAAGACTTTTGTAATGCCAGGTTAAAATCCGGAATCCATGGCTGAAGCCCTAAAACACCTTGTTTGAGATTAAGAGACCCCAAACTCTAAACCATATTCTTGTCAGCATCTGAATTCAACATAATCTAAAAGTGTTAATGGAAAATCGTTAAAGGGGTTAATTTCCAATTAACAACTCCTAAACCATGACCAAGGTAGATCACAATTGGAGAGAGATATCACACTTAATACCTGTATATTCTCAATAAAACAAGCTAAATACAAAAGGTGATCAAAGACGGAGATAAGTCAATATTTTATATCATAAACGGGGGAAAAACAATTCTTTTATTGATCAAAATACAATGAAGAAACATAATGGAGATTTCTGGGAGGTTTAAGTATAAGGTTTTTGACATAGTTGGCGATGGTGATCTCGTGCTAGTCGATAAGTGGAAAAAAGCTGTAGGGATGTCGATTAAAAATCAGATCCCCTCTCTTTTGAGAGTCTTGTAACATTTATAGGTTCTTTTCTTGCTAATCCCTCTGATAATCGGTCAATCAATTAGCAATCAAAGGGATGTTGATGGTGGCTTCGTTTTATGCGCGGGAATAATCCTATAATCAAGTGATTTGTTTCTTTTCTTGGCGAACTTGATAGAGTTGACTAACCTCATTTAAATGGCGGGAGAAGTCAACTTTCCTTATATTTAAAAGTTGGAGCATATTGTCTTTCTTGTAGCATGGTTCTAGTTCCTTGGTGTACCGGTTCTCTTCTAATGTATAAAGAACTCCTTTGTTATCTTGGCCCCCGTTGCTTGGTAGACCAGTTCTAGGAGGAATTGCGGTATTGGGGTACTTGGGTATTAAGACAACTCAGTAGTGGGGTCCTTAGGACCTTGACTTTCATGTTTCTTGGTACTTGGGGATCTAGGTGATTCTGATCTTGATCTTGATTTACATATGGTATACCTGGGTATACCGGTCTGGCTTTTTCCCGGGGTAGCTGGACTCTTCTTGTAGTGTCCTTCTCCTTCACATGGTCTTGGTAAGGATGAAAAATTCTTCTTTGGATCTCTGCCTTTTTAGGCGGTTAACAAAAAGTACCCCTTACCTAAAGAAATCAGCTTCCAAACAGAGTTTAACTTCCAAATAGAATACAGTTTGGCTTTAAGATCAACCAACTTCTAAGGCTTCTCACCATTAGAAAGGACAACCCGACCAATGAGAGAAAACTTACAAACCTCTAATCTAGACTTATAACAGAGGGATCCACCCGAACAGCCATATAACCACCTTTTTTCGAAGAATCGAAGTACCGGGAACATTATCCACTTGAATCGTGGCAGCCTTAAAAGGATCCGCATATGAAGAGCCCCTAATAGATGACAGAGGCAATGAACTACCAACAAGCGGATCCACCTCGCCAACAACAGCCTTACCTTTAGGTAAAGAACCCCTAACGGACATCGATGAACTTCCCACCAGCGGATCGGCCCAGCCATCAACCGTCTTGCCACCATGGGGTCGCAAAGAGACCAAAAAATGTGGCATTGAAGGAACAACACGTGACCTTACTAAAGAAGAAACATACAAAGAAGCCTCCATGCTTATTGGATCCATAGAGTTAGAAACCATTTAACCACAACTGGAAAACTAAACCTTAACTGCCATGCATATGCAAAAGACGAAAAAGATTTTTTTTTTCATGAATAGTGCCGTGAATTGTACCCCCCGCCACACTGCCATGAACATTCCGCTACAGGAGCCGTGAAATAGTGCCGCACATCACCTATGAGCAGTGCCGCACATCACCTATGAACAGTGCCACTTCAGTCAGAGGCGAATGTATGGGGGCCATAGGGGCCATGGCACCCCCAACCAATAAAAAAAAAAAAATCTATTATAAATAAAATTAAAATGTGAACCAATAAAAAAAATTAAAAAAAAACAAAAAAAAAAACTAATGTACATAAAATGATATACAAAGTAGGTGATCATATTATCTTGTCCCTCTATTATTTTAATAATATAAATTAACTAATAATTTTTGTTTTCATAATTCTATTGACCATGAAAATAAGAAACAAAATCAATCCATTTTAATATTTTAATTTCCTATTATTTCATACATTATTACCTAATCTAGTGTGTATTTTAAATATAATATATATTTTATTTTTTTTAGATTTTACTAAAACAAACTAAGTAAATATTGAACTCTTATAGTGACTACCTATATTATTTATTTTGTTAGGTTAATTATTAATCTGATTTAAATTTATTTTATTAGTTTATTATATAAATTATGTTCAAAATTCTTATAAGTTAATTTGGTTTGATATGAATATTATAAAATTAAGTTACAAGTACGTAAATAATTGGCCACAAGAGGCGTAGCTCAGTTGGTAGATAGACAAGCTTAAGGCTTGGGTAAATGACTCCAGATCAGCAGTTCAAATCCAACCAATGACGAAAGCTTTTCAAAAAAATACCTAATCCCGAATTAATAGACATTGTAAATATATATATATATGTAAATAATTGTGATTTAAATATATCAATGGTATAATGATATTTCATAAGCCAGGAACTATTAAAATATTATTTTCAGTTATGCATATCGTTAAGAATAGGCATAGGTTTTGCAACAAAATAAAATATGTTTTCTCATACACTCTTTAATTATAGAATTGAAATGAAAATTAGGAAGAAAATTAGATTGATTTGGTTATAAATAATTTTCTAAATATAAAGTAGACGTGTTACATTTTAATTAGTTAATATCTATTTTATTTATTTATTGGTATCATTACTTTTAACACCGAACGGTATCACATTTTGTTGAAAAGTATTAAGTGCGGGATCCCACACTTTTTCTTGTGTGGGATTCCTACTGATATTATTTGAAGATTGCGTGACCTACAATATTAGTTTTTGTCTTGGCCCTCTCAAAGCCAAAATCCTGGTTTCACCGTGAGTAGTGCCACTACAGTGCTCCGTGAACAGTGCCGCAAACAGTACCCTACCTATTTAAATTTTATTTTCTTGTTTGACATTTGGTAGAGATAAGATTTTTGGTGCCTGCTGCATATTTGGTTCAACGCATGCATTGTTTTTCAAAATTTGTGTCAATTGCTCTTGCTTTTTGACTACTACAATTTTTTTTTCTTCTTTGAATTGTTTTGTGCATGCAAGGTCCAATGTATAATCAAATATCAATACTCACGATTCTCTCATGTTACATTTAGCATTCGAAATTAACCCAAAAAGCTAGTCAAATAAGCCCAATATATTGTAATAACTAATATAATATTTGAGAATCTTTTATTGTCAATTAATTAATTAGGTCTAAAATAATTCAATGACTCCATCCTAGATATTTGACCTTTTCACCGACCTATGTGAGATTATGAAATTAAACTTGACAATCTTCCTTAAAACAAAACTCTTGTTCGAAGAAGGACCTCGGCATCTTGTCTGGACACCTGATCGAGGACTCGATAAACCTCCCTTGAACAAGATATTTGCTTGATGTGTAACGTCTCATTCGAGGATTTGAATTCATATGATAGTGTTCAGAATATTTGGCTCTGAATATAGCGTACAGTACTTGTTACAATTTGAATAACCAACTTGAAAAAACTAGTCTATTAAGAGTGCGTTTTGGTACGCAGGACGGGATCGGACAACGTGGGACAAAAAACACCAAAAGTTATCCCACCCATGACCTTTGTTGTGCGGGAGATGGAAGATGATGTGGAGTCCAATGCCTAATTAAAGTTCAAATATGCCATCATGTGTTTAATATGTCATATGCCCATTGAAAGATTTTGATTTTTATGGATGCTGAATAGAAAGAAAGCAAAAATATACATTACCAATTCGAGTGACAGATTTTTTCTTATGTAAACAAAGATGTTTTTCCTGCAAGAGTGTATCAGTAGGTTGCAATTGCTAAGTGAACCTTCAACAAATACTAGTTATTTCTTTGAATTATATATATACAGCATCGTTGAATTCACTGCTCCTAGATGCATTCATTCGAATAACTAGATCAAAATTAGCACTTGTGTTTGTTAATTCAATGGGCTGTGCGGTTCCAAATTTAGCAAAACATAGTTATTATTTAATTGTTTATGAAACAAATATGTATATTATTTTTCCATCACAATATTTTTTAATTATTAATTAAGAATATTTTTCAATCACAATATTATATTTTTGTTAAATATGATATATAAGTAAGTTAGTAATGCTACACATCCCATCTAAAATCTCACATTTTTCATCCAACTACATGTGGCATGTGAGGTGTCAAATTATGAGTGGATACATGGGGTAATCATCATTAATATGTATCCACTCACATTTGACACCTCACATGCCACATGTAGTGGGATGAAAAATGTGGGATTTTAGGTGGGATGTTTAGCATTATTGTAAGTATATTTATTTAATAAAATCAAATAAATAAGATTTGTCCTGTCCCATTTGTTACTATTATGTGGTAACAAACATTATACAGGACAATAGGAATACTTTGGTCATTTGAACCTCTTATCCCGTCCTGTCCCAGTCATACTAAACGCATAACAGTACAAGTAACAATTCTGTCCCAGACATTCTAAATACAATACAGAACAACTGTCCTGTCCTGTCCTATCATGTCCTGTCCTGTCCTCGTACCAAACGCACCCTAAAATAAACCTAAGACCCGCATCTCCCATTTCAACAACCCATGAGGCCATGAGAGACTTGATTTGGATCAACGTTAATTAATTATCTCTTATCATCATCAAGCTGATTTTGATAAAAAGAATTAATCTTTTTTTTTTTTTTATTAGTTCGAAGTTTTGTAGATGTGTAGTGTAGATCACTTGTATTTTTTTGCTGAGAAGAAATGTTGCAAGTAATACACTTGAGATTTTTCTTTAAAAAAACTGCTGCCACTGATCTATTGCATGTATAGTTTAAAAGAGAATTTATCTAAGCATCAACATTAATTTGATGATGTTTTTGGAGCACGATCAGCTGATAAATTATTAATTTTAAGTTCTTCAAGATATATAGGAGAGAAATGATCTTCTTCAATAATCTTCAAATATCTGTAACGAAAATGTACATATATGATTTGATTCTTTTACAAAAGAAAAAAAAAAAAATGTACATATGGCTTCTTCTCTCTGAAGATGGCCAGACTAGATAAAATCTATTTTCAAATTATTGATCAATGTTAGTTACATTAATTAACTCCATTTCAACAAAGAGAGTACTGGTAATTAATTAACTTAATTTATTCAGAAGCAATTATATGTTTTTATATAATTAATTTCTGGTTTTAGTTGAAACATTTAATTTCACATAACCCTGCCTTTTAATTATAATGTATAGGTTAGATGGAGAAATTCATAAAATACAAAGCAAAGACAATATGAGAGAGAGATAGAGAGCAGATCATGAGGTGTCGGATCCCGTATGTTTTTTTTTCGTTCATGAATGGATTCCACAATGTTATGTAATAGGTTCCATAAGGCTGTGGAATGAATCCCACATGAAAAAACACGGGAATATCGATTCCACAACATTATGTAATATGTTGATCCATAGCGTTGTGGAATCGAATCCACACGACAAAACATTTGGGATTCTCGCACATGCTAATTTTCTACTCACACATACAATTACCTGAACCATGCATATTTCGAAGAAATTTGATGATAGATCTTCTTCGTCAAGAGAGATGATGCATATTTAAAACTGTTTGCCATTGGATTTCTAACTCATGTAGTTATAATTCTTGCATGAACATGCGATATATAACGTAAAATTAAGCCAAAACAGTCATAGGGCAACTCTCCTTTGGCAAATCATGAATGGTATTATTGACAAAGAAAACCATCATTACCTGCCAAGTAAGAGGAGCCCTAAACTGTTTTGCTTATCATGATCATCACCATCTTCATCCTTCTCTCCACTGCTCTGAGTTTTAATTTGATGCATTTATAAGCTTCAGTTCCTCGAATCAATCCTGGCTGCGATGGAAGATGCATGCAGAATAAACCATTGAAGGCATGGCATATGCTTTGAGAAGGTTATGCTTGGTATATCCTGGAAGAAGCTGCTTTTAATTAATTTATTTTGAGGATTTTTTCAAATATATATGATCTCTTCAAAAATTGAGATTCTGTTGCTTTGTTTTGTATGCTTTTGGTGGGTGATGGGAAGCAGAAAAAAGTAGCTGACAGAAGAGGAAGAGATGCTTCTCGATCTCCATTTTTCGAATAGACTGTTCTAGGGTCATATTCCCTCACTTTCCTTTTTACTTTTATTTTATTTATGATATAATATCTAAACGGACCTACCGATATCAAATACTACAGCGAGTTTGGTTCTAATGTATCTACTTCCATAATCGGAAGAAATCGCTCCCAACAACAAGATAGTTTTTATCATGAGCAATGTTGAGATAATATATACATGATGTCAAGGTTTGAACCTTTGTGGGTTGATGGAGATCATGAAGTTTCCGGTATGAAGATAAAAAGCTTTGACACGTTCTTTTGCTCTTTAATTTTAACTTTTGACTGTCTTTCAAATTGATTTTTCTATTGTTTTTACTACAAAATTCTCTCATATTATGACTAACTAGCATCACTGCACCATTATTTCTAAGTAAAATTGATTTTTGCTGCTATATATGTCTTTGATGATGACATCTAATTTCTTTTCTCACCTAATTGATGTAGAAAAACGAGTTCCAAATCATGTTTTTCAACTTTAAGAAATTTGTATGTTGAAAAAAAAACAGACTTATTTAATTATCCTATTTGTTGCTTGTAGTTCTTTGTGTTTTCTAGTTTTAAAGTCTAAGATTGGCTCTCAAAATTTGTATTCTTTATATTTTATGGAGTTTTGGTGATTGTGAAATAAATCCAAGCATTAAGTTCCTAGATCTTTCTTTTTAATCTACATTTCAATATCCAACACATGTATTTAATTTTAAGGGTTCTGTTGTATAATCCTATGTTAATTCAATGGTTAGGGTCGGGGTTTGTAAGACTCTGATGAGATTTAGCATTTCACGAGTGATCCAAAAACTACTCCCATAACCGTGCGATGTCTACTCTAGTACTCTCACAAAATACTTTGGAAAACTTCTCACATGTTAATAATTGTGCATGATATGACTAGAACCTCCCACCACAAATGTAGAAAAAGAGGTGAACATCACTTGAGTTACGAGGGGATGGTCTCATTGGTTTTGAAAGATGACA